>JADKXX010010002.1:0-84755 GCA_017310255.1 Butorides virescens
GGACTGCAATTCCCTGCCAGCTCCCGCGGGCGCGTTCTTCGGGAGGCTGCAGCCCGGGCTTCCCCGCCCATCAGCAGGCACGGAGAACAGCCGTCTTCCTCTGCGCTAAACCCCACCTGGACCCGCAGCAAGGACAGGGACGGGAGCATTAACGGTGATTTACTTGATCTGACTGGCTACTACTGTGCAGCTACACGGTGCTCTTTTCATTAATGCAGGGCTAAATGGAAAATAATAAAATAGTATTTTAATATTACAGTACAGCTGAGAGCAAGCAGGCCAGAGCGACCTGAACCCACCGAGAAGCCCGTTTGTGCTTGCAGCACGCGGTGTCGGGGCTGCTGGAGGGCTCGGTGGATGCCCCCAGAGCCTGGCTGCCGCGTGTCCCCCCCGTCCCTTCCCGGTGGGGACGGCCACAGCCCAGTTTTGCACCATGTAAGACAAAAGCCAGACGCGTGGCCGTGAAGGCGAGGCAGGTCGCCCTCCTCTACTTGCTCTGTGCCAACCACCAGGCTACCCCCGCCTACTCCCTCCAGCCCATTCCCCGGGGTAACGCGGAAGGGTCAGTGGAATTTCCCCCTCCACTCAGAGTAAATTTGTTTGCAACAAGGCAAGAAAGGGTTTGTTGCTCTTACAAAAAGCCAGCAAACAAAAGGAAAGGGACCGGGAACAGGCGAACGGAGCAATCCTAAAACACGAGACCCCCCAGCAGCAGAGGTGACAAGCGCTTTGCCCGCCTTGCTCGCACACGGTAAATCACTGTATTTCATTTAGGCTGGGAACGCCAACATGGAAACCTTCGCGATGGCCACCGCTGCTGCTGCTCCACCAGCAGAGATGTGCACCCTGTCCTGCAATCCACAGCCCCCCCCAAAATCCCCATAAGCCCGGGCGTGACGGCGGGGACCTGCCCCCGGGGCCCGCAGCCGGGCGCGTTGCTGGTCCATCTCCCCAAAAGCTGTGCCGGAGCGAACGCCTGAGCCCCAAAACGGGGGCGGCCGGGCTCATGGCAGAGGTGGTGCAGTTATTTCTGGTCCCACTGTGTGGAGCTTGCAGGATGGTCTTCTCGCTCACGGGCCCAAGCGGCACGCAGCAAAGCTACAACTCTGGATTTCCTCTCCTTTATGAGCCTGTGGCATTTAAAAGCTGCCTGATCTCTATTTAGGTTTCTTGCTTGCAGCCTGGGGGAAGGAGGGAAAGGACAGGAAGAGTAATTGCAGAGCAGAAAGCCTTTTGTCTTTGGTATTGATGAGATTTGAGATGCTTCCCTCCCTCTCCCTGTTATTTACCACCACGGCGCTCTCATAAATTGCCACAACCGCGTAAAAGCTACTTTTGCCCAAGTTGTTCCTGCTGCAACGGGGAAAGGGACGCTCAATTCCATTGCCAGACTTACTTGGCAGCGAACGGTCGTACCCTGCGCCTGACGGGCCTCAGAACCCGCTGGGTGGCTCGGGGCTCCCGGGGATGCTCACGGATGGGGAGAGGTGGTCACAGAGTGCTTGTACCAGCAGGAAACACAGGGGATCTCCAGGAAACATTTTCCAGAAACGACATTTTGGATTTGGCCCCAACTTCAGCCCGCACACCTACCTCTAGCTCCACGCCCCGCTCCGGGAGGTTTCTGTTTCTTTCCTATGAAGTCCCTCGCTTAGATAATGAGAATCTAACCCGACTCATGGCAGGGACACGAGCCAGACGCAAGGAGGGAGGGAACAGAAAACAAGTTAAGATTAAGACATTTTAGTCAACTGATGCTTCGTATCTGCCTCAGAAATTAAAGCCCCTTTGGCCTAAACGACCAAGATTTCCCCCAATCACGTTACCACGACGTTAATAAGGCCGGTCCATGCGACCAGCTCCCGCTAAACCGTCACAGCGCGGCTGGTGAACGTCAGGCGCATCATGGAATGGAAACGCAGCTTTGCTCCCGGGGAGCTCGGCTGGCCGAAAGGGAACGGTGAATATTGCAGAGCCAAAAGCGACTCTTTCCCCGGGACAACGGAATAGGATCGCCCAGAACCCTTCCTCCAGAAGGTCCGTGGCTCTAAAATTGATTTTTATTTTATCACCTTACATTTATTTCCATCCCCTGCCGAGGGGGATATTTAAAGCAGCTCAGCTCTTACAACAGGAACACGAAAGCGGGCGCGAGGCTGCTCCCGGGGGCCCTGCCAGAGCCGCGGGCGCCAGCGGCCTCGGAGCTCGCCACCAGCCCAGCGAGCGCTCGGGAGCCCGGCGCCGGGCCAGCCAGCCACGGGCTGCCGGAGCGGGGCAAGGGACAGGCTGCCTGGGCGAGGCTGCCGAAAGCCTCTCCCCGCTGGCCCCAACACGGGGCCAGGCGCCTGCCCGCACCCTCCCCGGAGCCGGAGGTGACGACGGTTGAAGCGGTAAAGCCGTGAAGCGGGGGGTACCTCGCCCCAGGCGCGTCCCGAACCGCACCGGTGCGCAAGCAGCGGCCGCCCCCAGCGCGGGGTGACGAAGCCCCCCCGTCCCTCCCTCCCGCACACTCCACTGAGAAACGGCTCCTGCTAACAGTCTTGATGATGCTATTTTTTATCCTGCCCAACTGTTAGCTTTATTTTCCCTGGCTATGAAGTTATCAAGGAGTCAGGGGACAGCACGAGGGGCCTATCTTCCATCTTCTGGATCTATGCAGGATAATAATGAGAAATTAACTCCCACACTCCCAAAGGAGCAACCTACTGATGCAGAAACTGGCTGGGAAAAGCTGGAGTCTCGGAGGAAGCCCTAAAGAGAGAGAGACAGAGCCTTGCAGCAGCTACTGCATTGCACTGAGTCACTGCCCTGGTCTCCCAGTGAACACCAAGAGGACAAAGTCCTTGAATTTGCCGTCATCCCAAAACCCCGACTCCTCCCACGCGCACAAAGCGAGCCAGCCACAAGCACCAGGACACCCTTCTCTGAGGAGCTGTCTTGCTGGAAAGCAAAGCCACCTAAGAACTCGCAGACCACACCACAGCAGGACTGACCGATGACGTCACAGTCCAACACGCTGACATCACTCATACCTGCGTCCCAGCTAGTCCAAGCAAGCGCCAAAGCGGGAGTCGCGGTTGACCACGCGTGCTTCCTCAGCGGGTTCCTAAAGAGGACTGCGAGCGCTCTCCTGCTGAGCGTGTCTGGAGAAGCTTCCCCGATCTGGGGTAAAACAACACACAGGTCATGACACATCACGTGCCATGACGTCACCATGCCAGGACACATCACGCGCCGTGACGCCACTGCGCCAGGAGCCGGTGCCACTGCACACTACAAGACATTTCCACTTTTTAGCCTCCGAATCCCCACCGCGCACACCCTCCTCCTGTTGGGCGCCGTCTCGTATGACTGACGAGGAAGCGAAATCCTACCAAGATGATTATAACCAAGAATCCCGTTCTACAAAAAAGCGGAGGCAGCCCTCGCCACTCGCCTCGGAGCAGAGGCAGGGCGGCTCACGAGGTGGAGAGAGAGGTCAAAGCCCAGCGTGAGCTCCAGCGACCGCGGTGTGCGCCGTCACAGCTCCAGCGACCGCGGTGCGCGCCGTCACAGCTCCACCAAGACGATGGCTGCAATACAAGTGTGGGGCACGGGGGCAGGAGAAGGCGGCTCCAGAAGGGGCTATCATCCTAAGAAACATGCCACAAATACTGGGAAAAAATCACGCCTCAAAATATTCTTCTCCCAAGTTAATTAAACAGAAGAGAGGGGCCTGAGAATACGATACCCACGGGAAATCACACACCTCTTCGAACACACCAAGAAAGATTGTGTGTGGCCAACACAGGGCACTTCAAAATAACACAGAGAGTGCATGACAACACCTGACGGGGTCGGCGCAGGCCTGTACCTCCCTCATCCGATACCCAGGCAATTTGCTTAAAAGCATCATCTACTCCGTCGATGTCACCGACTCGCTCTGCTTCGCGGGAAATCGCGTTTGCTCGGTTCCCGGCCGCTCCTGACAGCGCCCGGCCCCGCTGACCCCCTCCCGCAGCAGCGACCCACCGCCCATCAGCCCCGAGGGGACGGAGCGTGCAGCGTCCGGAGCGACGCCCACGCCGAGGCGCTGGCCAATTTGGGAACGGGGAGCAGCGCAGGAGCGAGCGCTCCCAGGCGCCTCCCCCCAGGCTGTCGCCTCGCCACGCAGCAGCCCGGGGCAGGCACGGTCCTACCCTGCAGAGCTCTGCTCCACCCAGGGCTGTCAGATATTCCAGGCGATGGATTTCCAGTAGCCATCCACCAATTTCTCTCTCTGTGTGAGCTCTGAAGCCCTCGCATTGCAGCTCGCTCGCAGGGCAAGGAGGGATGTGCGGGGACGGGCGGTCGGCATCGCTCCTCACCAATAGCAAGATTTCAGAAATACCCCATCTCTTATTTCTTGCTTTTACAGGAAAAAAAGAAATCTGATAGAAGCTCTTTCTCCCCCAAGAAATGCTGCTCTCCAAGTCTTCATTTACCTTGGCGTTTCCCCTCCACCGTACCAAGGGCTCGTCGGAGGACGAAAGCTCAAGTGGAAAACCAGGAGCCTCGAGCAGCCGCAGACCGGGACGTCTCAGCCCCGCGTTTCGGAGCCAGCCTGTCCTTGGCCAAGCAGACCCCGACGCTCGGTGCGGGTTTGGGAGGTGACCAAGATTCGCTCGCGGGTGTTACGGAAGGGGCCGCCCGAAGGCAAGGGTGGCCACAACGCCCGTCGGGGGGCAACACACCACCCCAGCACCCCAGCACCAGAGCTGAAGGACGCTGTGACAGGCACCTACAGCTCTCCCAGACAGACGGTGCTTTAAAACAGTATTTACATGGCCAAACGTTCCCAGACTTTGGGGAACTTGCCCATCACAGCTGTACCACAGGCAGATCACACAGGAATTGCTTTTGCAAACCCTTTTTTCCCCTCCCAAACGCTTGGCTTTTACCTTCGGGCAGCGACGCGCGGGAAGGACAGAAATCCCAGCGTACGTTCAGCCCCTCGCAGCGGGACCACGAGCCAAGGAGAAGCCCCTGACGGGGACTCAGTACGGATCTTCGGATTTCACCGTGTCTGCTGGGGACCCAGCAACGTGTCACCTCGCAGGGAGAGGCCACTGCCTCTAAAGTCCCCGTCATCCTCAAAGCTGAATTTATTAGCATGGCGACCCAGGGAATTCCAGATTACGCGTTTGAAATCTGCCCGATCTTTGAACTCTGCAGATGAAATAAAGACTTCAGAAGAAGCCTTCTTACCCACGCAGGAAGAGATATCCGTCACAAGGAAACATAAATACACTGGATTTTTGTCTCTAGAATTAAATGTCATTTGCATTTAGGATGAAAGTGAATTTATTTTGTATCTACAGTATTTAAGAAGCTGAAGTCTAAAATAACAGACTTGGCAATTTTGTCCGGAGTTGCAGTTAACGCAATGGCTGATGCCATCAAGGGGGCGTTAGCCGGTGTCCAGATGCTCCTTTTCAGAGCAGCACTAGGCCATAAAACTTAATCCTTACCTCCTCTTCCCAGCAAGCAGCCCCCGTGCTCATCGATACAAGTAACGCTGTTCGTGAAGCATGGCAGTAACCACCTACGGCTCCAACAAACAGGACCGAACACGCCGGGACAAAGTCGGCGTTTGTGCCGTATCACAGGACCATTTGTGAGCTGCCAAATAAAGCATTTTTATAAGATCAGGGTAAATTTTGAAGACTGAAATACGAGCTACAAGGCACCATAAAGCACCGGGTGTTTTTCTGGCGTGTGCTGGGACACCCGCTGACAAGTCTCACCCTGAAACCAGCTCCTCGGGGTTATTTACGGAGCGCTCAGGACGCCAGCGCCACGAGAACGCATCCTCCAGAGAGCTCCGTTTGCGCGGCGCGTGGCTACAGAGCAGCAAGAACCAAGTGATAGCCGGGGCTCTGCTGACTGCGGCAGGGCCAAAGTCTGTCAGTCTGTCCTGAACCGTCTTCCCCACGGCGGTGTCCCTGCAGCACAGCGCGACCAGGCGCAGCGGTGGCGGCACGGCCAGGCATGGTGGCTATGGCCACGGGGCAGCAGACCCTCGCCCGTGCCCCCGCTGAAGCCCTCAGTGGGCTGCGGAGACGGGGAGCGGGGGGGAGCAGGGGGGAATGGGGGGGCGATGGGGAAGGCGTCTCCATTTAACGCCTCCGAGCAGTGCCGCTGTTCCTGTGCTACGACCCGTTCCTATGAACGTGCTGGAGAAGCCTGCGCATTTTTGCTCTCCGTGCTTGTTCTTGACACAGCTAGAAAATAGGGAAGAGTGATAACAGCACTAATAACAGTAATACAACTAATAACAGGAATTGACTTCTCAGTAAACATTTACTCCGCTGTCATTTACGCGCAACGGCATTGCTTTTTGTTGCCAAAGAACGAACTCCACGTAAGATTCATCCATCATCTTTGCATATCATGGTTACTCAGCCTAATTAATTCAACTGTTAACAATTCTCTTCTTTTTAGAGCCAATTAAAAAAAAAAAAAAAATCAGAGAAGAAAAAGTCTGTATCGTCAGCTTTTGCATCTTCCCCCCCATCCCTGCTCCGATTCCTGGAGTCCTCATCGCTGCATCTCCGGGGTGCCATCCGTCCCCGATTTACACCTCAGGGCGCACCGCCGCCGGGAGCTGCAGTCTCGGGAAAATGCCAACAGCCGAACGCTGAGTCAGAGGGGGGTTTTTGCAGGACATAATTTCTGAGCGCCATTATGATTCTGAGCGGCCCAAAATATTGACTATTAAAAACCTCCCGAAGGAGGGGAACAGCAAAGTCAGGCGGCTCCGCTGCCAGACCCCGCATTGGCAAATCCACAGAGCATCCCGGCTCACCCCGACTCGTTCCCGTGCCTCCATTTATCAGATCTGCTTCCCGACCCAGGTGCCTGTATCTCAAGACCATAAACATTTCTACAAAAAGAAAATAAACATCTGCTGAAGAAATGTTTCATTACCGAGGCTGGCGGGATTTCCAGGGAGTTTATAGGCTGCCCGCTGTATTAAATCACTTCTGTGCGCCGGGTAGCTCGGGGTGCTTTACCGGCATAAATATGCACCACATTGATTTGGGAGCACGGGTCCATGCCTTCCAAATTAGCTCTTCAGCCGAGCAGCCTCATCCAAACCCTGCATGTCAGGGAAGAAATTCCCTGAGCGCTGGGGGGCCTGGGGTCCAAGCAGAGCGTGAGCGCTCCCCGGGTAAATTTGGACCCAGCCACCCCCGTCCCTCTGTTCTCGGGGTAACGTAGCAAGAAAGAGTTACTTGACCAATGGAAAAAGAAAAGGAAAAGCCAACCCTTCTTATTTTGGGGGCAGAGGAGAATGAGGAAACACACGGCAAAGCCCCACCGAGGGAGGCACTTTTGGAGACGAACTCACTGCAAACGCACCCGCGGGGGCAAGAGCCCCTCAGCACGAGCCCGGCAGGCGGGCGGCTCCTCCCGCCCCCCGGCCACCGCGGGAAGGCGCCGAGGGATGCTCTGCCCGGGCAGCCCCCCCGTGCACCCGCAGGGGAGATCAGCCCGGTGCCTCCCCTCGAGCCTGCCTGGTTTTCCCGACGGGACGGGAGAGGGAAGCTCGGCTGCCCGCAGCAGCGCAGCGCGACAGAACTCGGCCGCAGCCCCTCGCCCGCGGGCTCGCCGGGCGGGAACGCCCTTCCCGAAACTGCGCTGTCCCAGAGCCGTGCCTTCAGGCCAAGCAGCTAACAGCAGCATTCCCAAAGGTTTTACTGGCTAAGGTGTTCATTCACGGGGTGATGGTTCTGAACTCGAGACCCCGGATTTGAAACAGGAATCAGAACCAATCCCTGTGAACTCCTCAGCGCGCCGAGCAACTGAAACCTCCTCCCGCGGCACGGGACCAAAGCCAGAACTGCAAAATTGTCATTGACTGGGACGCACACAAAATGCTAAAAAGTCTTTTGGCAAATTATTTCATGATATAATGACAGGGCATAGACCTAAATCTCAGTACAAGGCAAGAAGACAGACAGTTAAATCAACTTTGTTCATTTAAGTATAATTTCAAAAGAACCGGCGTTCACCTCTGCATTGCTCAGGGATCTTTACCAATTTCTTCAGCCCTCATTTATTTCTCTTCCTCGCTCCCATGGGGATGTCGCTTGATTTATTGGGAATTAGTTCCTACAACTCGTGAATGCTTTAAACTGTTTTCAGATTAATCACCCCCGCCTGCTAGCGTACGGCGAGCGCCCCGCTTCGATCCCTGTTCCCAGGCACCCGAGGGGCTCCCAGCCCGCCGCGCGCCGGCAGCCGCTCCGTGTTATCGATTGCTCTCTCCATGGAAAGGGGTCGTTATGGCAAGGACCTGGGGCTCCAATTAACTTTTGAAAAACTTCTTTTGAGATGGCCTCGCTCTGCAGAGGTTATTTTGGTTACGGCCCTGCCAAAGGCAGACGCCAGCTGTAGAGCAAAGCCACTTCCCAGCACAGCGGTGATGCCCGCACCCGCAGAGGCTGCTGAATTCTTATGGGGGTAGGAGAAAATGGAAGGAAAATCCTATTTATTTAGCTTGGTTCCAGTTCAACTTCCCTGCTTCCCTTACAAGGTTTCCCCAACTGTGCCAAAGCAGGGACGTACCTCTGTCTTGTCCGAAACACCGTGTCCTTAGGGGAGCTGCCAGGATGCCACCGATGCCCATTCCCTCGGGCTCTCCAGGCGCTGCCTCCCTGGCACAGCGGGAATCGGGAAAACCTTGGAGGGGATGGGAGGAGAGAGGAGCTCCGTGCCATGCTCAGCAAGCGCCGAGAGGAAGGAAAAGGGCTTCTGGCTCCCCCTCCGTGAGCAGCACAGAGCTTGGCTCGTGACTTGAGACACTATAAAAATCCGTAAGTATTTGAAAATTGAATAACAACCCGTTAATTATAAATTTTAATTGAGAACCACTTCAAAACGGAATTGCAGTTTGACAGCCATGAACTTCCAGCACTGCAGCCGGCAAAACGGCTGGCAGAAAAGCGATGGCAGACCTCAACGTCCTCCGGGCACCCGGAGAGACATCAGATGTTTGGCAGCACCGTCACCACCAAGGAGCTGGGGGGGAGCCGGGGGCTGGCGAGGCTCTGGCTGGAAGCACCGGCGATGCTGTGACAGGAGGGAGTCAGCTCCCAGAGCCTGCTCCAGCACGGGGTGAGGACCGACCCCGAGGGCAGAGGGGGCTTCAGGGAAGACACCAAGCCCGGTAAGCACACTGGCACCCAAGGAGCCACTTGTTTGCTTTCTCCCGTGTTTTTGAAGCCTTACGAATCAGCATGGTCCGGCTTTCAGAGCAAACGCAACCCCTGAAAATGGACCCAGCGGAGCCGCGCAGACCCTGGGCACCGCCGGGGATCGGGCGTCCCCCAGCGCCGGCAGCGCCGCGGGGAAGCACCGCGTCCTGCTCGCCCGTGCGCTACAGGACGGGCCGGCAGAGGAGACGCCGAGCTGCTCAACCACCGCCGGCTTGCTCGTTCCAGGCAGAAGTGGTTCATGCAATATTGCAATCTACTTAAAAAAAACGTTGATTCACCCATGGACTCAGTTGATTGCTGATTAATAGTAGTTATATAGGTAGATCTGGATTAACCCGGAAAGCAGAGGCGCTCAAACTGCCGGATAAGCTGGGCTGATGGGACTGGCTCAGTCCTCGGCCAGGACCATCGGCTGTTTGCAGGGCTGAGGCTTAGGACTGAGCCGAGCCAAGGGTCGGGGCTAGTTGGGCAATGGGGCAATGCAAGCTGCCCTGGCCTCGTCGGGAAGAGCGAGCGCCCCCCTCCTCCCCAGGAGGGCAGGGCTCAGCCGCAGCCGTCTTCCAAGCGAATTAAGGAGCGGCGGCACCGGCTGAGCGTGAACGTGACCTTCGGCGCTCGAGCTCTCCTCGACGGTCGCCAATCGCACGCTGCATTCGGGGCACGTGCTTCATCACCCCCAGCAACCTGTTTTAAGCCCCTCCTCTCTTTGAAATTAACCTCAGGAATATAATCTATTTATTTATATCAATTTAGTCCCATCAATTAATGATGACAAGGCAATTAACTAGAATGCCAGGCACTAAAAAATAACCACATAATGCCTTCTTTAGAGGAAATCTATTATGGAATCCCAATCGGTCTTCATTAACACAAAGTATTCCAGTAAAAGGTAGTAATCTAGTTATGGTCTATGAAATATGAAGATCCGCCAAGTAATTTTTCAGAATTAAGGGTAAAGTATTTTTAGCAAATGGAAAGGAAACATTTTTGCATTTTTCCTGCAAACCTTTGCAAAAAAATGGAAGAGCGCCATAATGCAACGGACCAGTACGGAGCGGATTGCGTGGCGTCACGAGAAAGGCATCAGATCAGCCGTGGCTGCGGCGAGACGCCAGGCGGCTGCCAAGCGCCTCCCTTCCCCAGGCCGGCTGGCGCCTGGACCAGGCCAAGGGCGGGACGGCGTCGATCTTCTCCACCCAAAAGATACAGACGCCAGCGCCAGGAAAATGAACCCCAACCTGCTAACCGCGGCAGTCCTCGAACACCTCGATAACCGCGCTTGGGGCTGAAAGTGTCCAAATCAGCGTTCCAGAACTTTACTCAAACGCTGACTTAATGAACTGCCCATCCTCCGCGATGCGACCTGACCCCGATTCCGACTGCTCTCCTACGCCGCCGGCTTGAAGAACCGAGCAAGGGGAACTTGTGCAGAGCAAAGATGACTTCTTCACCCCGGTGTTTCACGTGGTGTGCTTCAGAATTAATGCATCGAGTACGTTAATGACACTAATTATCAATCTCATATATTAAAAGATCCAATTATTAGAAAAAGTAGAGGCAAAGCTTACGCGAATGCTCAAAACAACGCGTTTCATATGGAAACGTGCATTTGCCAATTTTAAGCCTTATTCACCTTCAAACTTATTAATAAACTATGAGATAAGAGAGAATTAAACCCGAATATAGAAAATCCTGCAAACAAAGAACCCAAGCAAATGTAAAGGCAGTCGGCCACTTCTCCAAAATACGCCGAAGCTGTTAAGCGCTCTTGACTTAAAACTTATAATGAAGCGGCTTAAAAATCCCAAATTCCCATAGGAACGTGTTGACAACACAAACTCAATTCTTGTCTTATTCTGATGCTTATCTTTTCTTACACCCTCCCAGCTCATCCTACTTTTGAATTTAATTACATTCCAGTATTTTTAGTTGAGATGAAATTACGCATTTTTAGATTAATTTAGCCTGAACTAACTTTTGATAAGAGAAATTCCTTCTCCCAACGTGCCCCGATTTGAGACCATCTAAGTTAGCACGAATCCCGCTTTCAAGCCTTGGGTTGCAGCCCCCGGTAAAGCTGCACTGCAGCCTCCAAACCCCACGCGGCATGCCCAGCATCGAGGGGCAAACGTTTGCCCAATTTCCTTCCATGAAACCCCTCCCGCTTTGCTCTTTCCTCCGTTATTTCCCACGCCCAGGCCGACGGGGAGGAGTCAGGCAGCGACCGCTCCCCGCACGCGAGCACCAGAGATGCTGCTAAGGCAGGCGCAACCTTTGCTGTTTGTTTGAAAAAAGCACTAAAAAAAAAAAAAAAAGCCTTGTATATGTTTACAAGATTCCAGAAATAATTAAAACATTTAATTACCATTTCATTCTGGCTATGGGAAAAAAGAAAAACCCGAACCCAAACCAATCCTCTCAAGAATACTTTCTTAAACTGAATTAATACTATCCAGAACGCTTTCACTTTTAAATCATTTAAATTTTATCACTTGCTGGGGGTTCTTTGCAGCTGAGGTATTTTAGCAGGACGAGCCCACGCGCCCGTTACTGTCCCAGTCCACGTCACGGTCTGCCAGGAGGCGGGGACGGGCAACCCGGAGACAGTCAGAAGCGTCCCGGGCATTGATACTCGCGCCCCGCCGTTTATGTAAAACCCTTCTAGGGCATTTCCACCTGGTTAATTCCAGGTTTTATGAGGATAGGGGGTTTTTTCCCTGCACTGCAGGAAGCCCTGTGCAGCAGCCGTGTGGCAGGACGGTGACGCCTCCCCTCCTCGGCACGGGATGCCGGTGGAGCCGACGGGACGATGCTCGCCCGCGACAGCCGCGCCGCCCCGGTGCTGGTCCGGTGAGCAGGAGCCCGTGCTCGGCTTCGCCCTCCCGGGGCGGCTGCCGCCCGTCCCCGCGGGAAACGAACCGCGCGCCGTGCGAGACGCGATCCGCTCCCGCCCGCGGCGCCCCGAGCGCGCTGGCCCTGCGGCGCTCGGCTCACGGGGATTCCTCATCTTCACTGACTCCGAGCGCGACCCAGGCGTTTCCCTAAGTTCGCAACCACCGGGCTTACAACGGAAAGAGGGTTCATTTTAGCAAATCGAAGGGCGATGTTCTCGCAGCTGTGTTCCAGGTCTGCGCTCAAAGAAGCGTGAGATGGGAACGGAGGCTTAGCAGGCGCCCGAGGCCGCGCCCCCCTCCCGCCGCCCGGAGCCCCCCCCCGCCCCCCACCCCCCCCCCCCGCCCCCCCCCCCCCCCCCCCCCCCCCCCCCCCCCGGGCTGCTTTGATCCAACCACGGACGCCGCGGTTTTCCTCTCACCTGCCTCCCACAAGTCGTTATCCGACACAACCGCCAAATCCTAAGCGTATTTAAAATCTGCTTCCTTGATGTGCCAAGCTCAGGGACTCCATCTAATTATTGTAACCGAGTTCTAAGCTGTAATTGTGCTGGCACTGTGCAAGATTTTCACTTCCTAAACCTTGACCAAACTATAATTAATATCGGCGAGAAACTCAGATTAAACGTTAGCTTCCATGCAAACCGTATAACCCGAAGGAGAAAACCTCCTGCTCGCTTTCTCTCTTGTATAGGTTGCCGGGAGCGCACCGACGTCCTTCAGAAGGGCAGAAGCCCCTTCCCAGCAGATGCCCACTTCAGCACGTTCCCCTTACAACTGCGAGGCCGTGCCTGCTTATCGGCCGGCGTCTGAGCAGTATTGAACGCCTGAAGAATCTGCAAGTTCAAGGACACAACTGTCACCACGTTCCCCTGTTCGCACCCTTGGGGCATCGTCCCAGGCCGAGCCACGGGGCAAACCCTGGGGCTCTCGCTGCGGTCCCACACGGCAAATAACCCAACGCACTTTACGTTCCAAAGGCAGCAGAGACCAAAAAGTTCAAGCTATTCCCTGCGCACCCGCCCCAGCAGCCCCAACCGGCACCACTGATGAACTGCCCCGGCCGAACGCCCCCGCAGCCCCCCAGACACGGCTCAGGCCCTGCAGAGTCACCGGCCTTCGGCTTCCCCCGATTCCTACCGCTGCTGGGGTACGTGGGTCTGGCAACGGAGCCACCCTGCCGACCGCCCAGAGCCAAACGCCGGCAATGCCCAGCAGCAGGAGCTGCTCCTCGTCAGAAAGTCAGCATCTCTGTTCCCGGCAAGTCTTGCCTCCAATGCATGTGCAAATTTTTGGGAAGAAGCTGGAGCTCACCACAGAAAAGTAACAAGGAAGCCAAATATGATGATCCTGCAGGCAATCTGCGGCACGAGGAGAGAGCTGGGCTGGGGCAAAACCGCTCCATGGTGCGAGAAACGATAACCCACGAAGAATCAGGCAAGGGAGATGAAATAGGAGACACTCAACTCTGCTAAGGCACGGCTTAGGGAAGAGCTAACTTGGTAGACAATAATAACAGAAACAATAAACCTCTGTAAGCCATGGTTTTACGTTCCCTGAGCAGGTGGCAGGACCAAACTGCCTCAAGTAACCGGTAACAGTTCAGAAGTCCTGGGAGCAAGCAGGCTTTTCTGCTCCTTTGGCTTTGGGGGGGGTTTGTGGGGTGTTTTGTTTTTTACTTCAGATGAGACTTCTTTTGAAGTTGTCAAAAGGCTGTAGCACCATTAGTGGCTCCTAAACAGCAGGAAGCAGGATTAATCATTAAAAATAGATTAAAAAAAAATCTAAAATGCACGGTTTGCTCGTTAGCCTGACCGTCACGAGGCCGTTCAGCAGAAATGTAACGGGGAAGCAGCACCAAGAGCAGCGACCGCTTCTCCAACCCGACGGAGCTCCCACGGGAACAGCAGCAAAACCAACCCAAAAGAGGTCGTCAGGCCTTGATCTCTTCCAGAGTGCTCCTCTGGCCAAAAATCTTCTTGCAAGGGGCAAACATGAGGATTTAAGAAAAAATATTTAATTAAAAAAACACAGCAGGGAGGGGAAGGGCAGTGCGGAGCCTGGAGCCCAAAGCCGGCTGTGCCCCAGCTGTGCCCGGCCAGGGGACCCCTCTGGCGCCCCAAACCTTTGGAGGATCTCAGCCCAACAGCAACACAATTTAAAAAGTAATTAAAAAAAAAAGAGTTCAGTGCGGGCGAGGGTGGGAAAGCCTGACCAAAGCCCTGCTGTGTGCCACGTACATCTCCAGGTCCATCGCCTGCACCTCCCAGCTCCCGGGATGAGCAGCCGACAGCTTCCATACCCGACTCCCAAAGCGCTGCCGGAGGAGCCAGGCCCTCGGTTTAAGGAATCCACGCGTTTTTCCTGCACGCCTGGTCACACACCAAGCTCACGCAAATGACGAGCGGGTCAAACAGCGCCCCGAGATAATTCTGCTGTGTTTCATCCCTCACTCTTACAGGAGGCTTCCCCAGACTGCAGGGTCGGAGGAGCAGGAGAGGTCACAGCGCGGTTTCTTTTAAGTTACGCACACAGAGTAGGGCAAGAACTGGGCTTTACACCCCCCCCCCCCCATCTCCAACAGTTCTTCCAGTGCTCAGAACAGTGACGGGCACAGCCGGGGAGGAGCAAGTCCTCCAGCACCGGCGCGATCCCCCGGCCCTCAGCAGGACCCCGCCGCATCCCTGGGGCTGACGCCTGCATTTCCCCATCGCTGCCGGCCCCCCCTGCTCCCAAGGGGCCGCAATCGCAGCCTGACAGCGCTCGCGCCAGCCTCTGGGGAAGCTGTGGGTCACGAGCCCGCCCCACGCCCCGCAGCCGCCCTTGGCCTTGGGGAAGGCTGCTCCTTTGCTTCGGCTGCACGCTGTGAGGCTGCAGGGAGAGCTTTGGACACCCCAAATAAACAAATCAAACAGATGCTCCTGGACATGCCAACGGAAGAAGTTTTGTCTCTCCAGATAACATTCAAAGGTTTTTTCATTATCACTTTGCTGCTTTTACTTGTAACCACGTAACTCAACTCCTACCGCCCCGCTTGCTCACTGCGGCAGCAAAGAGCAGGAGGAAACGCGGGAGCCTTTTAACCAGAGAGAGTTAAGTAAAATAAAGGGAACGTCCCACGAACAGCAAAGTCAATTAATTCAGTTGTTAGCGAGCGGGAGTCCCGCACCATTTGTCCTTTGAGTCGTTTATTTAAGCTAATTGCTTATCCAGCAAGACGATCTCCCCTGCGTGACCCCTTTGCTGCGCAAGAGGCTCCACTGATGGGAAGGGAATGGTCACCTTGGGAGGGCACCCGGGCGACGGCGCAGGGATGCTCCGTGTGCCGCTTGGGGCCTCGCACCCCCAGACCCCCAGACCCCCCACGCAGGCCTCGGGGGGCGAGGAAAGCGCCGGTCACCGGGGGGGCCGTGCAGGCGGGGCGGGCGCAGGCTCCCTGGCTCCCCAGGGGAAACCACGGCTCCGTGCTGTAGGACAAGCCGCCCCGCGGCGATGGGAGGGGAAGGCTGAAGGTAGGACGCCACATGTGAGGCTTTGCTCCCCCCTCTGCCCCTCTCCACCGCTGCAATTCAGAGCGACGCGTTCGCCCATCGCTTGCGTTTTACCCCAGCGCTTGACACGACACAACTGCACGTTAAGGACGGCGGCGCTGTCATCTGCGACGCTGCCCCGCTCCTCCGCTGGTGCAAGAGGAAGCACAGACAAAACCCAATGGCTTCACACCACGTTTGTGAAGTCCTCCGGTTTTAAACATTCTTGGAAGACAAGGTTCCAGCCAGCCGAAAGATGGGACAAGTACAGACGTTATTAGTCTCATTAAAATTTTGTAAATTAAACAGCAAGAGGGAGCAGCCTTATTTATCTTAATTTAGTTAATCGTTGACATTTATAAAATAAATACAGAAATAACACTGGGGCACAATTCACTCTCGCAGGCAGCGGCAGGAGCCACGAGCACTCCGATGAAGTGCAGGGCGGGATGGGGCTGCCCGCCCGCCGGGAGAGGAGCCGACGGTGCCAGCTGGTTCCCGAGGGATGCGCTGGGATAGCCCTCCCCTGAACACCTCCCTGCTGCCCAAAATCCTGCAGCGGGGGCACGCCTCGAGGCGGGCAGGCGCCTATGGAGGTTGACAGCCTGCAGCACTCCCAGGTCCAGGTGTGACGGCCCAGCGGTCCCTGGCTCCGTCAGAGGAGGAAGAGGTGCTTCATCACCTCCACCAGTTCTGGTTTTGACCACGAGAAGCCACGCACCGGCACCCAGCCGCTCGCTGGAGGAGCTCCCTCTGTCAGCGCCCTGCCCAGCGCTCCAGACGTCGTCATCACCCAAATGTCTGACAAACAGCCACGTCCCTTGGCCGCTCCGCGCTGCACGTGCTGTTTGTAAGTCGGGCTGGAAAAAGCCACTCAAATGGAGCGCACCGGCACATTTTGGCTCCACGGCAAAGAGGCACGACAGCTCTGCCAGAATCGAGAGATGTTTCTGTCCGTCCTGTGCAGGGGCCAGGCGGCTGAGCAGCAAGCAAAGGAGATGCCCCTGGATGACAGCGCATCGGAGAGGATGGAAAAAAACCAGTGCTTTCCATGTAAGTGGAGCAATTTTTAAGCAAAACTTCATTCCACAGAATTGAAAAGAATTCCTGAACTGTGGGAGAAAAAGTTTTAACTTCACGCCACGGCAGAGGCAGGGCAGGAGAGGGATCACCCCCGGCAGCCGTGCGGTAGGGAAGATCCCGGGAAGCCTCTTCAGCATTGCTGGACCCAAACCAAGCGCCTAAAACCGAGGTGGTCACAGCAGCACCAGGCACATCCTCACTGGATCAAGCCGAGCGATGCTAAGAGGAGGAGGAGGAGGAGGAGGAGGAGGAGGAGGAGGAGTGCGAGGCGATGCTCACTTTGAGACCAGCTGGGCTGGCGGTTCAAGAGTCACCACCAAGGAGACAACAGGATTTCTGGCAGGAAAGCTTCCAGTTCTCACGTTCCACCGGGAGGCTCGTGATGGGCTTTTACGGCTGCTTTATTTCCCTCAGAATCAATAGAAAACAATAATCCTACGGCCAGACATAAATCACGTTGCAGAACTCGGCAAATCACCACGTGGGACGCCTCGGGACGAGGCCTTTTATTTAATTCCAGAAACGGCAGCGTTCATGATTTAGCAGGCTCCTATTTTGCGGCGCTGGAGATCTCCATCCCCGGCCGCCGCTGGCCAAGCCGGTGAGGGTTACTGGCGGAGCAAAGGCACGCAAAGCTCACCCGAGCCTCGTGCGGGCCAGGCGGGCGCAGGCGCCGGGGAGCAGCTCCCCACGCCGGCAGGCGAAGCCCACGGGGGCTGCGGGGGCTGCACGCCGGCACCCATCCCAACACGGGTCCCAACACGCGCCCGCCCTGCCTGCAGGCTGCAGAGCAGCTCCTAAAATCCCTTTTACTGCTTGCCGTGCTGGAAACGGCCCTCGGGGCAGCCCCGGACGCCCGCACGGGAGCTGCGAGCCTGGGCCAGCCCCGCGAGCGCCCGGCCCGACGGCGGGAAAACCGGCGCCGAATCGGCTACAGAGAACAGGAAAGCGCTCATCCCAATTAACAAACTTTCCCCCCCGTAAACCGCACCAAAAGCCAGCAGAAGGATCGTGGGGGTTTACGCCCTGTCAGTAAGTTACAGGAAACAGAGGAGATTTTCCAAGGGGATGGGATTTTTCATTAAAACAAGACGACCGAAGCTGCGAGGCAGCAGCATCACCGCGCAGATGATCTTACAGCTGATGGTCTCGCGCTGACGTACTTCACAGCCATTTTTAAGTGACAAAGTAACACACCAGTACCTCTGCCTGCCCACCAGATTCTACATGGAATTTAAAATTTAATTATATTAAAGTATCGTTACAGCGCGCGTAGCAAGAACGCCAGCCAAGGGTAACTCCAGGAGAAGCTTTGCCAGGTTTCTGTAAATCTGCATTTCTCAGGACTAGGAAGGAAAAAAAAAAAAACCAACCACCAAAAAAGAAAAAGCCTGCGCCCCGCCCCTGTACCTGTGCTCCCGGCCTCTGCACTCACTGCTCGCCCCCCGCCCCCCCGCGTTCGGCCCGAGCGGGATCGCGCACCGCTCCGGCGTTCCCTGTGCCCGCGGCGGCCGCGGCGCAGACGGCCGGGCTCGGGAAGGCAGAGCCGCGCTCCCCGCCGCCACGCTACGCACAAGGAGCCGCGGGGACGCCCGGGGACGCCCCGGGACGCCAGCCACAGGCCTGCGGGACGAGGCGCGAGGCCACCTGCGAACAGAACCGCAGGCGCAGCGGCCCGTGGGTGAAGCCCAGGAAAGCAGCGGCAGCGAAATGGCAAACTGCGTCCCCCAGAACCCAATGGCACGAGAGGGGCAGTCAGAATCAGCTCTGCGGTACCGCTGGCATCGCAGAAGCCCAGCGAGGGCCGTGGGGCTTTGCAGTCGAGGCCCTAGGGACGAGGAGGGCGAGCTGCAGGAGCCCCAATCTCAATTATCAGCCCCGGGAGCTCACAGCAGCTTGCGGAGCAGCGAGCGAGGGCCAGGAAGATGAACTGGAGAAAGACTGGGGCAAGTTTGGAGCCGAAAGGAGGGCAGGCAGCCGGGAGCAGCCCCCCTGCACAAGCGCCCCTCCCGCAGCACTGAGACGCTCGCAGCCCAGGCTCGCCAGCATCGCCCGCCGCGCCGGCGGCTGAGCCCCGCGGTGCCCCCTGCACCACCGGCGACCGGCACCGCTCGGCTGCGGCCGGCATCGACTGGGCGCTGTCCAAGGAGGGAGGGGGAAGAAAAAGAAAAGTGCAATGGGAAGCTGAATTAGCACCTCGCGCCGGCAGCAAGGCAGCCTTTGGCCGTTCAGGTACACCAGAAACGAGAGCAGAAACTCCTCGTGCAAAGGACAGACCCCTGGGGAGGGGGGAGAAGAGGAATTTCACAGTTCTGCAAACGTCCAGGAAGAGCCCCACGCCTCTGGAGAAGTCAAAGGGCACCACGAGCCTCGTGGGGCGCAGGGACAGCACGTGCACCCGCCGAGCACGCCAGCTACCAGGTTAGGAAATTATTCCTCGTGCCACACCAAGACAAAAGCCCGCCCGTTACCTACACACGCTGGCATTCAGCGCCAAAAACCCATCAGCCTCTGTAGCCAGCTCCTCATCTTCCGCCAAACACGGTCTGTTAGGCAAACGGATCTGCGCTCTCCCCCTCCCACCAGCAGGCCCTCCGTGGCGCACGGCTCCCGGCTGCTCTTCAACACGCGGGGCGCACAGACCCTCCGCCCACCCCCGGATTCCCAGCGCTCCCTTGCTAACGCCCCCAGGTGCGATGTAAATCCCACTGTATTTGTCATAAACATGACAGCGTCCCCGTCTGGGGGGCGAAGCGTCCGCCCTCCGGACCCAGCGCGCCCCCTTCCACCGGGCCCCGGCTGCCCTGAGCTCCGCTGGCCGCGGACGGGAGAGCCCCGGGGAGAGCCGCGATGCCGGGCTCCAGCCCAGCGCTCCACCTCCAGTGCCAGATTTCCTGGAGGGAAAAAACTTTGTCAATAAATATTCCCAATAAATAGGTTATTTTTAATCAGCTGGTATTTGCAGGCCATTAAGATGCAACAAGCAGTCTCGGGCACTCTTTCCGTACGTTGTTTTTGATGCAGAGAATGTATTGGAAAAATGAGAGAATATCATTAAAGGTTAATTATGAGCAACTTAAAGGTTATTTTTGCATATCTCGCCTCCTGGACAAAAGATGCTCCCTCATTACCACTCCAGAATATAAATTAAGTTGCAAAGCCTTTAGAACGTGGAAAAGACCGATTTTGTTGCTGGTTACAACAGCATGAACAAACACCAGCCTTCCCAGCCCTTCCGCAGCCTCCACGCGTGGACAGGGGCACCCCCGAAGGGGTCCCGTGACGGCAGTTAAACCCTCCCCGCTTCTCGGTGCCTTTGACTGGAAGTGTAAAAGGCACAAAAGTACCGGGCTGGGCGGGTCTGGCTCCGGCCATCGGGACGCCCAACCCGAAATCTCTCCTTGCAGGTTTTTACCTTTCATCTGCTCTAACGGGACGAAGGCAGCTCCTCGCTCGCTGGGCCCAACGGCGCGGCCGGCACGGGGGCCCCGCTGACACCAAGCGGCCTCTGGGACCCTGGGCACCCTCCCGCCCCCGCGACGCGGTCAGAGCCATCGTCCAGCCGCCCAAACCCAAACCCCACGTGTTCTCCCTGGCCGCATCTATCAGCGGGAAGAGCTCACCAAGCCTCGCCGAAGGCAGACAGTAGTTTGCTGAATAATTTAATCGCTTTATTATCAGATAATTGCTTTTGCCGACAATTCCCTGTTTTCTGGGGTTCTCCGCCTCTCCAAGGGGCGACGCTGCAGGACTCTCTCCTGGCTCTGTGTGAAGGGGAGCGGGAGCCTTCGCAGCCCAGCACCGCTGACACCCACGAAGCCGGGCAGCGGGAACGGGAGAAGGTGTCCGTGGGCACGGACCGGCTACAGGGCCAGCATCTTTGGAACCGTACCCCGCCGGTGCGTGGCAAAGTCAGCGCCTGGTGAGCGCACGGGGTGGCCGCAGAGGTCAGCGGGCAGGAGGAGCCAACCGTCAGCGTCTGTGCCAGGAGAATCCCGCCCGTGAGGGATCCGCGGAGATCTCGCCGGGGTCGGCCAGGGTGGCCGGTGCCGTCCCCCGGCGTGGTGCAGCTCCCCTGAGCCGCCGGTCGAATACGACGGGGAACAGCTCTGCGGGGCGCCCGGCTGCAGCTCTGCCCAGGCGGGATCGCCCACGGGAAGGGCTTGCACGGAACACTCGGAGACCGCCAACAGATCTGGGCCAGGCATCCTGATGGCTCCCAGAGATTCTGCTGTTAGGTCAGGTTAAAACAAACGGGATGAGCTGTTAAAGAAATTAATTATGGGCGTCTCAACACCCCTGGGCCACAGCAGCTAAAAATCTATATGAATCAATGCCTCTTAAAACCATCTCTGTGCTGTTTATCCTCTTCAGGGGAAAAAAGAAAAAAAAAAAAGCTTAGGAAATACCGAGAGCAGCGAGAGAAAAGCGTTGAGAGTCACAAAATCTCTAAAGCGTCGAGAGCGACGTGCCACACGTAGTGGGGATTATGTCAAGCAGCATCCCAAGCCAGAAAGAGCTGAGGGCGCAGACGCTGCCGTCGATGAAGGACAAACCGGTCGTGCGGGAACAGAGCTTCCAGCACCACCAGCAGCAAGCCCAAAATCTGGGCGCTGCGCCATGGCGAGGCCGATGGTCCTGGAAACCGCAGAGGGCCCAAGCTACACGAGGAAGCGAGGGTCTTTAAAACACGCCTTCAAAGTCTGAGCGAGGTCTTGAGAGTCTTTTGGTTTGCTACAAGCAGAAGGGGAGATGGGCAGAACTTTTGCCATCGATTCCAGTGCCGGGCGGTCGCCTTCTCACAGCCTCCAGCCCACACGAGCGTCCCCTCACCGCGGGGCCCCCAGCCCATTTCGCAGGCGCCAGGGCACCCCAGCTGCAGCACCGACCCAACGCGGCACGACGGCTCCGGCACCCAGCGCGTCGGAAGCCACCTCGCCAGGTCAGGGCATCGCGCAGCAAATTGATTCCAAAGCACAATTGTTTTCAATCTTCATTTAAACCCAGCCTCGGTTAATCTCACTTCAATGACATAGGAAATGGAAATTCCCTTAATAAAGTAAGTTATGAATATTTATTACCCTATTTTTTACCTGAAAATTAAATAATTCAATTAATTTTACCAGTAATTCTTTAATACAAAATTAATATACTGCAAGATCCTAACTTATCTTCAAGAAGCCCCCGATGAAGTTATCAGAGATAAAATACATTCCTTAAGCTGGACCGAGGGACAGGTAAGGACCGGGCGCGCTGCTCGGGCGATGGGCGGCGGGGCGGGGAGGCGGCGGCGGGCAGGGTCGGACCCCCCCAGCAGTCCCCCTCCCCGGAGGGATGGGTGGGTGCTGGCCCCATCCCAGCCCCAGCAGCGGGGAGGGCCAGGCTCCGCGCCCCGGGGCAGACGGGCGCCTTTCTTCTCGCTTTTGCACCCCCCCCCCCCCAGGCAGCTCTGCTGAAGCAGTAACTGCGTTAGGCTTTCCTGCCCAGCTCCCTCTAAATCTCATTGCGGCCCGGTACCCTCCGCTCCAGCCCAGGCACGAGCCCACATTTAACATAACAAATCGAATTTCTCAGGAAATTTCAAAACTCTGGAGCCAGCAAAAAGCGCTGCAAAAGTATCAGCGGAAAACGACGACTGTTGTGAGCGCATTTTCAATCGGGAGAAGTGATTTCCAACCACGCTAATGCAATCTGCATCCCCCGCCTTAGCGGCCAGCATCAGCAAAAGCTGAGGTGAATAAATGGCAGAAGAGTCCCCTCCGAGACGCGGGGCCTGTGCTGAAAGCAAGCCGGGTTACTTATTTTTCTGCTTTTTGCTACCTCGGCACGTCCTTAGGACTTGGGCTGGGTCCAGCTTCCCCGAAGTCCGGGCTCCCCGTGGGCGCCCCCGCAGCCCGCGCCAAGGCAGAGCCGCGGCGGGTGGGACGAGCCCCTCGCACGCCCACCCCGACGGGGACACGGAGCTCGGCCGCCTGCTGCCGCCACGAACCGGGCCCCGACAGCTCTGTGATTTATTAGGGTGGGATTTGCCAGTGGGGACCGCCGCCCTGCCCACCGCCCCCGCCTATTACACCAAAAGCGACGCTTGTTTTCCTGAAGCTGGGAGAAGGGAATTAAAATGCTAAAAATAACCCAGTAGGTAGCAGAAGTAAAACTGAATTACCCCAAACGCCTGCCGACGGTGTATGGAAATCACCATCGATTTGCAGGAGCAGGCTGCCGCCCAACTCTGCGTTGCAGAAATATTAATCACTGCCAAGTCTCACTGCCTAAAAACGGCACCGGGGCTCTTTCCGGGCTGAGAAACCTGGGAATTTCCCCAGCCACGTCGCAGATCAGTACGAGCGACGGCTTCTCACGGCATCAGCTTCCCGAGAAACACTTCTCTTTTGGGCTTTGCGAGGAAGCAAACAAGAGCCGGGTACTTGCTGCCCGCCCGAGCCCCCCCGGTTCTGCTGTACACGCAGCAGAGATGCGGCTGCGATGCAGTAAGGGGCACAAACGCAGCCCCACGGCATTCCCAGCTGGAAAACCGACCTTGCAGCTCCTGGGCAGCGCCAAGTCCTTGCGGTCGCCTGAGCCTCCCTTGTGAAACAGGTGAAGCTGCATCAGATGGCTCCAGCGTATTTTTAAAATATTCTAAAAACGGTAATTACAGAAGGCGCTTGGAAACAGGCAAAGCAAAGTCCCTTCACCTGGCAGAACGCTTCTGGACAAGGCCAGGTTGGACGGGGCTGGGAGCAGCCTGATCCGGCTAGCGGTGCCCCTGCTCCCTGCAGGGGGGTTGGGCTGGGTGACCTCCAGGGGTCCCTTCCCACCCAAACCATTCTGTGATTGACTCTGAGCCAGCTTTGTCACTGAAAAGCCAACACAAATAACAATTAAGTTCTACTTGATACAGAAACATCAAGTTGGGGCTTTTTTTGTCGTCACAATTTGCATTTAAACTTGGAAGCGTCCGAGAGTTCAGCCTCGCCGCACGAGCAAAGCTTCCCCGCTCCCCCCGCGGCTGGAACACCCGCTGCGATTGCCCGGCACGCGGCCACGTAACCAAACCCCTCCTGAAGGGAACACCACGGGCGATGCCGCGCGAGGGGGACTGGTTAACTCACGTTGGTAAACTGGAGCGCTCAAGAGACTGTTGTAATAATATTCCCCTACACTTACATCAGCATATGTTATCGGGTCACTCAACACAAAGTTTCGCAAGAAAGCAATTTTGGAGGCCTTTAAAAGCGTTCTCATAGCTCCTCTAACGCCACCACACGGGCGTCGCAAGAGGGTTCCTCCTCCACCCACCACCAAAGCGATACCTGACCGGTTCGGTCCTGTAAACACGGGAACTTCGTAACGAGAAAGAGGTGAAGGCATTGGGAAATGGCAGGCTTGTCCCGGAACGAGCTCGCCCTCTTTTGCCACCTTGGGCGTTGGCTCGATGGCCCGAGGCGTTCCCAAGCCGGCCCAGGCCACGCCACGCTGGGACGGCTTTGCAGGAAGGTGAACGGGGCCGCAGCGAAACCCCGCCGGCGCCCACCGCCAGCCCAGCGCTCCGGCAGCCGCCGGCTCCCGCAGGGCATCCTCCAACCGCCCCGAGACCGCTACAGCCATCCGTCTAGCGGCGACTCCTCACATCGCCCTATACATCAATTTATTAAGAAACTCCATAGGTGTCAGCGGTGCAATTCATTTTTATTAATTTTCCGAGATGAAATTAGTGGCACCCACAGCAGCAAACAAAGAACGGGGAGTGTTCCAGTTCAGCGCCGGATCGATGTAATTAATTCTGTAGTACCGAGAGCCCTGATTGTATGAACTCAGCATTTAACTCTTCCAATTAATTTTTATATTAAAAAAAGAAAAAGAAAACTCAACGATTTAAGCAGGTCCTTGAACGGCCGTCACCGCTTCCCTCCTCTTGGGCCACTCTTTCCTTTCAAGTGTAAGCACACGGGAGGAAGGTATTGTAACGTAAAATAATCAGAAAATTATTTTCATACCTTGCCTTTAGCAAACCAAACTCTTAAAGTCCTAAGGCACTGCTACAAAAGCATGTACAATCTCCTATCTTTAACACCACACATACCCAGACCAGTTAATAAGTTTTCTGACCACTTAAAAGGCTTCTCTGGCAAAGGTGCAGCAAGAAATTATTTTGTGTTAATTCTGGAACTCGGGTGGCCAGGTCAGAAGCAATCCTCCTCTAACGCTGTCAACGCACCCGCTGTCCCGCAGCCGGGAAGGGGGGCGAAACAACGCGCCTGTGCGCTCAGCCGGGTGAGACCCCCGCTGCCACCGGGGACAAGCCCTTGGCAGGGCCCTTCAGCCACCACGGCACCTTTGGGGCTTGGAGAACCATTTCAGAAAGCAATTGGGTCTCAAATGGCTCCCTTTCCAGGTGTTACAGACCCGTTTTGATACGACAAGCAAATGCGTTACTTAAAGATGTCACAAAACCACAGAAGAGACCGGGGTTTGGGACAAACTGGAGTTACTCAGCCCTCCTCTTCCCCGTACTTCATGGGAAGCGGGTCCTCTCCGTGCCCCAGCGGTGCTGCCCTGCCCTCCCCCAGCGCCATCCTCTCCTCGGCTGGGGGCTGTGGAACACCCGGGGAGCTGATCTGCACTGGTTGTTGGGTTCAGTACCCGTCCTGCGTCTCACTGTAATTTGTGCCCCTGCTCATTACAGAGGGAGGCGATGCCGAGCCCAGCAACGAGCTGCTCAGGACGCCCCTGGCACCGGGTCTCTGCAGCGGACAGCGACGGGATGCGGGATGCTAAAAAAGGCTTTTGTCCCACCTCGGTCCCAGCAGGCTCCCTCCGATAGCCCGGCCCTTCTTCATAGGGAAGAGGTGGGTTAGGGAAAAGGAAAAAAGAGAAAACCCCAAACACGAGAAAGCCAGAGTCTCATCTTGCGTTAGAGAGACGTAGGGCAACTCGCGAGCATGAACGCAGCCGAAAGGGCAGGAAGAGATCCGCAGCCGAAGCTTCGCGTACCGGTTCCCAGGGGAGCGGAGGAGTTAAACATTTATGGCAGCGCGAAGAAGACATGGCATTTACTGAATAATAAACTGCAAACACGCCTGCTAATGCGGCTTTTTGGGATCTCCTCGCCATCAAACACTTAACCCCAGCAAGCAAAACACCGGAACGCAAACAATCCCTGCGACTGCACGCTCAGCAGGCAGAGCACGGGGGGGCGTCGCGCTTTTTTATTTATTTCAAGTTGGAGGCCGTGGGGAGCACTGCCGAGATGAATGGCCTGCAGCCTCGCGCGAAGGCGCTCCAATCCATTCATCTGGGGGGACACAATTAAATCCTGAGCAATCGGGTTAAAACTTTAACCTGTCAAGATTGCAGCTGCTCCATTTTTAATCAATCTGATTTCATTCAATAAAATGCTCATTAAGTCAATTAATGAGGGTTTGGTGTCACAAGCCATCAAGCATGACTGGGAGTTCTCACTCAGTGGCCAACGCATCGATGAGCGAGTCAAGTCCTCGGCGAGAATGAGTCAATGTGCCGAAGCGTGAGCAACGTTACCTTGTTTTAGGGGAAGTTGTTAGCCATTCTTCATGCTTTTCAAACGTTATTAAATAAGCTGCAATTTCCTGAAAGAGAAACGCAGAAAGAAAAAAAGGTTATTTGCATGGCTGCGCTGGAAACCGGAAAGTTCTACAGCAGAGAAGTTTTATAACAGAGACAAGGAGCCGCCAGCCCCGGGTTCGGTCTGCAGCTTAAGCCAGGTTTTGACCAGCACAGCGCACCCGGTCAAGGCTCGTATTCACACCACCAAAGCCAGACTTGAACAAGGCAAGGAAGAGATGCAAACAAGGGAAGGCATTAACATTTTCCAGCACAGACAATTTTCTGGTAACTTTGGTTACCATCACCGGGAGCCTGGCGTTACGTCAGGAGGCAAAGGGGAGGGCAGCGCCAACACGGACCCGGGAAGCTAAATTAAATATTTATAAATAGAACAGCATCACTGCAGAGAGGATTACTGAATTATTAATCGTTGCCATAAAAAGCCAGCGGGTGACATCAACATAAGTCATCGCTCCCACTTGCAGGAATGATACGGGTGATTACTTCCAGATCAGAACCGATTTGTTTGCAGGAAATCATCGGTGCCAGCAAGATAATTCACGGCAGCGCTCGTGCCTACGCCTGACGGGCGCGGGGTGGCCGCCCATCCGCTTCCTTGGCACCGCGCGGCCGGGGGCAGCCGCACCGCGGGCAGCCTGAGCATCGTCGGCAGCCCCGGGAGAGACCGGGGCGATCCGCGCCGGAGGAGGTGTGAGACCGGTGACCGTCCCCAGCTACGACGGCTGCTGTCGCCACATCGGCGACGTCCCGGCACCTAGAGATGGCCAAGGACCCCTGGGGCTGCAGCCCGCAGGCTGCTGGAAATAAGCTTCCCCCAAAGATATACTCAGAAATACGGGGGGTTTGATGGTTCTCTTCCCAAAATGGCCTCCCAGCTGGGTCTGAAGCTCTCCCTCCCAGAGAGACCTGCAATAGCGAAAGCCGTGCAGAAAAGGTCGGTGAAGCAGCCTTGGGTGTTCGATTGCCTCAAATTAGACCCCAAAACCACGCGCAGTTCAACCTCCAGAGCCAACGCGCCAGAAGCGTCCGGAGGCTGCGCCGCCACGGAGGTGACGCGCAGACAATAAATGGGGCTTTCGACCAGGAGATGATTTTTTCTTCGTCTTTTTTTTTTTTTTTTTAAAGATAGCTCTATATAAGGGTTGTAGCTGTATAGTACCAAAGCTAAAAAAATCCACAATGCTCTCCAACCAGCTGGCCCAAGCATCTGCTAGAGCCACAAAATGCAATTATATTACTCCCAAACGAGACGTAAAAATATCTTGTTTCCAATACTCTTGGTTTTAAGACTCACACTTAATGTCCTCCGGGTATTGCAGCAGTGCCAGATCCCCGTGTTATGTACTTTATTAGAGCTGTGTGAATGTCATATTAATGACTCCTAACCAACATGTTTACACTGCAAATAAATTCTCCCAGAATCCACTGCCGCGCCCCTCGCTTCCCAAGCCCGACTCCGCAGCTTCAGACGATTACCGTAGCGGCGGACGACCGCGCTTACCGCGGCACCGCTTCTCCGTGAGCCAGGAGCAGCGACACGAAGCTCTGCAAACGCCTCTTTTCAATTTCTGGCTAACTGCCGCGTAACACGCGCTACGGAGATAGCGGGGTGCAGCCCCCCGCCGAGGCGGCCGGCGCTGGCACGGCGCCCGCACTCGCGACCTTCCCGGGGAACACGCCACGCCTCGCGCTCTTACGGGGGCCGCAGCCCAATCAGGCGCGAGTGCTAAAATTCGGACACTGCGCGGCCAAAAGGTCTGGCGCCAGGAGCCCGCGGGGCTCCAACGAGGCATCGCCCACCGCTCCCCGCAAGAGCCCCCGAGGCACCATTAACTCACGGCTTCGACACCGGGAGCGAGCTGTAGGAGCCCGCACTGATGTTATGCAGATATATACATAAAAACCCCTAAAATACTCTTCAACCAAAATCCTTCAGAAAACACAAAACAAGATCTCTGCTTTTTTTTTTTTTTAAGTATTTCCACCAAATGTGCTGTGGTCTGCAGAACTTTGCTCCCAACCCATCCCACCGTACGTCCCCGACCCGCTGCGTCACCGCCCCGCACCACCTCACACCTCACAGCGGCGCGAGCTCTGGAGCCGGCACCGGCGGGCGCCGCGGGGGGGGCTCCCTGCTCGTCCTCTCCAACGCCCGAGCCCCCGGGCGCCGGTGGCGGAGGGTCTGCACGAGCAGGCATCGACCGAAACAAATCCCTTCGATGCAGAGACTGAGCCGGTGGATTCACCCTCAAAATCCTGCAAAGCCAGGCAGGTTTGGGGGGTCTCAGAGGAGCGTGGGATTTTGCCTATTCCTACTAAAAATCACCTTGCCGTACGGAGAATAAAGCCATTTTTAGCTTCCATGGCTGAATAAACACGCTGCTGTAGCACAGAAACCCAAAGTGTTCCAGGCAAACGAGCAGCAGCCTCACCCAGGGCTTGTTCGCCTTCCCGCCGGCCTACACCCCGCACGCTCCACATCTGCACCCCAAAAGCGGCCCCGGCGGGAGGAGCCGAGCACCGCGACGCTCCCGGGGGAGGCAGGACACGCGTCCCCACGCTGCTGGCTGGGGCCTGCGCCGCGGATTTGGACGGACCAAGGAACAAGCTGCAGACGGATGCCGCAGGCACGCGGGCGACGCGACACACCGCACCGTGCCGCCATGTTACCGAGACGGCCGGGGAGCCCCCGCCCTGCTGCGGTGGCGCTCCAGGCTGATCTTCAGACAGCTCCAAAGGTGTAACTCAATTCTCCTAGCAGGATGAAAGGCAGATCCTCACCAACTCGGGTCGGCGCTCCCCCAGGCCTTCTGCTTCATGGTGCATTACCGCCCGATTTCCCTGCTCCAGAGGAAATACCTCGGATAACAAGGAAAAGCCAGCTCACGGCAGCACCCTGAATCGACACGTGCAGCACAGACAGCAAACCCTCGCTGCTGCCTCCCGTGCCCCTGGTACTCGGAATTACAACAACTGGCACGCAAACGGGGCAGAAAACCCCAAAGAACCCCAAGAAGCCTCCCGCATCGTCCGCTCGCCCTGCCCACGCCTGCCTGCCGCCGTCGCCCAGCGCGCGGCACCCTCACCGGGATGTCGGCGTCACCAGCGAGGAGGGGCCGGCGCGCTCAGCATCTCGGGCCACCGCGCTGCCGGCTCCTCGGTCCTGCCGCCAGCAGCCAGCCCCCCTTCAGTCCCGGACTTTAAATGTTCTGCTTTCTGTAACCGCGCGACTCGGCGTCCATCGCCCAGGGCACCCCCAGCACGCCGCGGGACCCAGGGCCGGCAGCAGACGGGCAGCGTGCGCAGCGGCAGACGCGCCGAGGCCGGAGCGAAGGGAGAAGCTTTTTGAGAAAGAGACGACGCAGGCAGCACGCGCGCGCAAACCCGCGGCTCCTCCGAGCAAAGCCCAAACCAAGCTAAGGGGGAGCCCAAGCAGCTCAAGCAATAGAAAAAGCTGTTTTTCTCAAATACGTCATCGTGGTGGGGGAAGCACCGCCTGCGAGAGGCAAAACACAAGGATGAGGTTTCTGAGAAGCCCTGGAGCCGCAGCTGGGAGCGGTCGGCGCTCCAAAAACCCGGGCTCAGATGCGCCCCGAGCAGCCCGGGTCTGGAGATTTCCCTCCCAAACACCACGTCCCACACAGCTTCGTGCAATAAATTGACTCTTGCAGAGTTTGTGCTACACGCAGATCGGAAAAATAAATCTGGACGCGGTCAGCCGGACGCTGACGCTTCAACAGCCGTTTGCACGAGACGCTCTCCCAAAGCAGGCGCCCGCCTGGGCTTGGGGCGCGAGCAGGGCTGCTAACGAAGCCTCGGTGCTCGTCAGCTGCTGGGGCACGCACCCCGCTGTCATACCAACAGCATTTGTCCTTTTGAAAAAAGGGGGAAGAAAGAGATTTATCACTAGAAGACACAAAGTCATTAAATAATTAAAAACAAAACTATAGGCACAATAAAAGCCCTCTGATAAAAACCCCTGCATTTTGATGTGAAGTAATTCCCCTAATGATTCACTCTGTGTGTCTTACAGGGTCAAATCAATGTCTTCACCAAAGAATTCAATTACATCCCATTCATCGTACCTTTGGAGCGAGGCTATTGTTTGCTTTTGTCTCCTATCAAACCCTTTTTCCATTGCTTCTTGCCCGAGATTACAAACAAAAGGCAGCGTGGCACCAGCAAGGTCAGATGAGACAGAGCCAGGCTCCGAAACCCAGCGCTCTTCCTCGGCTTCGCAGTTTAATTATAAAGCGAGCGAAGGAAATAAAAGGACACGGACACTCGCTGGAAACGCCCGACCCATCGCGGCTGGCGAGGCCCCCCAGAGCACCAGTCAGGGCAAATGGCACCGGGTGGGCCCCAAGGCCACCCAGGAGCCCCTCCATGGGCAAGGGTACCACGCACCGAGGCCACCCAGGAGCCCCTCCGTGGGTGAGGGTACCACGCACCAAGGCCACCCAGGAGCCCCTCTGTGGGTGAGGGTACCACGCACCGAGGCCAGCAGCCCCTTGGCCAGGATGTGCCACCCAGCCGTGCGTCCCTTCCAAGCGCAGCTTTGGAAACAACGGCAGCCAAGTAAACTGAGCGAGAATCGCTGAGAGAGGTCGAAATACTGAAAGCTGGGCAGATCCAGATCCGTTTGACCGTGCCTGCCGATCTCACAGCGATGCTCAGAGCCGGGCTTTCCCCCCAGGCCAGAGCCTGCAGGACTGAGCCCGACGTTTATGGCTTATGAGACACTGGCGAGGAAAAAAGGTTTAATTTGATCAGCTAATGGAAGCACTTTGTAAAGCAATTAGATAATTTAACATTAAAATCACACAAATTACGTTTTATCCTAATCTTGGTCCTGTATTTCAGTAGTTTAATTTACAATTTGTTGCTCGGGCTGAAATCATTTTATACAAATGAACATTTGTTTTTGTTTTGCATTCCCCCAGTTAAGATGATCCGAATGCACCAGCACCAACCCAACGCCGAGTTAACCGCGCTGGCCAGGACGCGCGCGGGCTGCAGCGCCTCCGACAACGGCCACCGGAGCCCTTCCCATCGCCCCTCCCGCAGCCCCCGGCCCGCGGCCCCGCGCCCGAGCTGCGCTGCTGAGCCTCGCGTGAGCCCGGCGGAGCCGCGAACCGCGCAGGGCGCCGCGCCGGGGGCGAGGGCCGGCGGCAGAGCCAGCACCGCGCTTCCCACCCAACGCCACGTGACGGCAGCGCCTCGGCCGCTTCAATATTTAACGACGGCACACAGCCCCCCGGGGCCGCGGGCGCCCTGATCTCGCCCCCCGTGTCCCAGCGGCCGCGGCGAGGACGAGCCGCAGCCCGCGACAGGGAGCTCGCCGCGGCGCTCTGCGAAGCTTCTCCCGGCGCGCCGCAGCAGAAGGGGACATCGTCACGGAGCAGGCGCTCCTTGGCACGAGTTGATGGGGATTTTGGTCCCAGGGATGGCACCCAGGAGCTGCGTGGAGCCGTGGATTCCAGCCGTAGCGCTCTCCCAGCTTGGCCCCCTCCAGGTCACCTCTGCGTCCTTGAGGGCGGACCGGCGATTCCCACCGGGCCTCTCAAAAAGAGAAAGAGAAACCAGAACCCAGCAGGATTCCCTGTGCCAGGTAGCTTAGGATAAATCATTAGGGTTTTTTAAAAAACAAGTCTGAATTTCGAGTTATTACTCTGTGTGAATTATACACGTCCAAATTAATAAGCCTGAAATGTATGCCTGTTCCAAGAGAAAGCAGGAGGGTTTGTGCACGTCTCGATTTATGCCACAGAGCTATAAAGCTGCGATCTCTTAAGCAAGCACATTTATTCTCTTGGGAAATCTCCATGTCCTCGCTCCTATAAAGGCCAATTCCAGCCCATGGCTTCCTCATTGTCCTCCCACTCTGAAATGAAAATACAAATTCCTGTTGATTATGTAGCGCCTTCTCAGCTGGGATCAAGCCATTCTCATTTGCTAGCCCTCCCCGCTCTCAAAGCCATTAATATTGGGGATATTACAACTACAAACTGATCCAGAAGCCACACAGAGCAAGTTCTCGCCGCCTTGTTTAGCATCATTGGAACAAAACCAGCAATATCGCGGCACGCGTCCCGTTGTTTGGCCTAAACCAGCTCCGCAGCACTGGAAGGGACGGCCCTGGGCGGGCCGGGGGAACTCGGGAGCAAGAGCAAAGCAAATAAAGCTCCGAGCAGCCGGCAGAGGAACGCCGGGCAGGCTGCCGCCGGGCTGACAAACCGCTTCCAGACCAAGGTGGTTCGTTCCCTTTTGCAGGCAGTGCTTTTGTTTTCTGGTCTTGAAGCGTTACCTTGTCTGCAACTTTCCAAAGCAGAAGCGTTGGCCCGCGCCCTCTGACACTGGGCCGGGGAACAAACCCGAGCGGGAGCGGGGCTTTGCTGAGAGCCCGCGCTGGGGGTGCAGGTCGGGGCCGGCGGGACAGAGGTTTCCTGGCGTTGCGTTTTGCCGAGACAAGCCAGAGCAGGTCATCGGGCTGGACACGCGTGGCTTTGGTTTTCCAAAGCGTGCCATGAATTTTCTTCCAAAACCCCAGGCAGCCCCACAGCCACAGCCGCACTTTGGCGGGACTCGCTCCAATTGCCCCCAAAAATGCAGGGGGGGAGAGGCGGCGTGGTGTCCCATCGCGTGGTGCCTGATGCAAGGTACCTGAAAGCGAGCCTGCCAGTTACTACACTGCCTCGGCCGTCGCTGAAGACAAAAATAAATTAAAACTTCATTTAAAATGTATTTTTCTAATGGAGTAAGGGTACACCAACTAACGTTCCATCTAATTAGATGGAAGACGGGTTTTATTATCAATATCTGCAGCTAACTAATTGAATCATTTACAGTCACCGCTGCGCCAAGGGGCTCCCTGCGCGGGGAGGGGGAGGTGGCCCCGGCGCCGGGGGCTGCTGTGCACAAAACCTCCGCTACACCCCCGTCCCCTGCGCGGAGAGCCAGCACCGGTCCCCGTTCCCTCAGCACCCTCGGGGGGGCAGAGATCCGCTCTGTGACCTCCCCAGGACTCAAACTTCATCCCCTCCGAGCCGACGCAAACGCCTCCTCCGCACAGACGAGGCGCTGCTGGAAAACCTGGACCCCTGCATCCCCGAGGCTCCTCCCTCCCGGGGCGAAGCTCTCGCCCTGGGGATGCCCCCTCCATCCTTCTCCTGACACAAGGGTGCTCTGCTTCGCCCCGTGCTCCACCACCACCAGCTCCCCCCGAGAATGGGCGGTGTTCAAGTGTCCATTTTCTGGCAGAGAGAAAAACCACAGAAAGTCCCAGGACGCGGCTGCGGGGGGTCCCAGCCAGTCGCCTGGGGAAGAAAAGGCTTTGCTTTGTTCCTGGAGCAATACGCCAAACTCCGCTCCGGAAGGGTCTTAAAGGAGATTTATTTTGCAGGAGCCGTTTTAGAGCCTCTGCGTAGGAGAGGCTGATGAATATTCTGCCTTTCCCCAGTCGCCGCTGCTGCTTGTCCCCCCGGGAAGCGGCAAAGCAAGAGGAGAGGAGAGGAGAGAGAAGCAGCATAAAGGAGGGAACAATTTTGTTACCAAAACCTGGGACTGGCAAACACAACCTGGTGACGTTCACCCGCGAGGGTGCGGGGACGGAGGGGCAGAGCTCACCCCTACGAACACGGAGCGTGCTCGCACGCAGCAGAGGCACTTGTTTATACCCGTGAAAATATCATTAAATGGCTTAAGCCAGACCGCTTGGTCTGTTACCCTAACAGATGAAAACATCGCAATTTGGGGGGCCCAGCCTGTGCCTTGCTCTCCCCCACCTTGCCTGGGGCCCGCTGGCTGCTGCCAGCTCCCTCGCCCGGCCTCGCCAGCAGAGAACCCTCCGCGGCGCGTAGATCTTGCCGAAGAGGCGCAGCGGCAGCCCCGGGCCCGCTGGTGGGCGCCGCGGGAGGGTGAGGGCACGGGGAGGGACGGGCGCCGGGCTGGGGGCGCGCGCCTTGCTCCTCCACGCCGGGCACGGCGCCGCGCGGCTGGATTGCCGGCGGTGCGGCGTTTTCATTAATAACGGTGTCGCGCTAACCGTCCGCTAAAGGTCCGCGCTATTAATTTAACAGAAAAAAATGGACTAGATTACTCTTACAGTTTTCAATTAAAGTACATGATGTCTTCAAACTGCAACCTTAATTAGACATTATAGGATGACATTTAGGAATCCTGAGCTCCGATAGCCGATCGTCTGACGGCGAGGGCATTTCGCGGTAGCGCCAGGGCAGCGCGCGCCCGGGGCGCTGCCGAAAGGGGCGAGCTCTAACGCTTGGCCAGCTTCGCTTCACTCCTGAAGTTAAAGGCGTAAAAGAGCGAAACGAAGGGCAGCCTCAGCGCCACAGAAAACACAGCTTGGACAGGTTCCCAAAGAGAACTTCGGGAGAGACGGGGGCGCACGAGGGAAAAACCAACGAAACAAATCCCACGGGCCGGGCACGGGACACGCGGCCAACACCACCCAACCCTGAGCCACAGCAGGTTTTACACCCGTGCCTGGACACTTCCAGGGAGATTTCATGGAAATGGAGACCGTGGTCCATCCAGACCAAGGTGCCCCAGGGCACAACGGCGTCACCACCGCTTCCCTGCATCCCAGTAAGTCCAGGAGCTCTCCACCGACAACGGTTGCGGCGCACGATCCCACTCCGGCCGCGCTCACGGCCCTTCTTCCAGCACATGTAAGACTGCAGCCCACTCTGCCACTTTCCATTAACATTTTAATTTGAGAAGCTGCTGGGGATTGTTTACTGCCAGAAGGAAAACGCCAGCTGAGCTGCACAGATTTGTAAGGCCCGGCTCAGTCAAACCAAGGCAGTTGGGTCCAGGTCGGCAGGGCCAGAGCTCACGGCGGCTCAGCCCCCTCGCTCTTGGCCTCCTATGGAGTAGCGAGGGGTCCACTTCAGCCCTTTGCTTTCAAGGCTAAACCTGGTATGAAGAAATGGGATTAAGATGAGAAATAATTTTCTCTAAAACACACAAAAAGGAGAAGAAAAAACCCAATCAAGCAAGTAAGTGGCAGTTAACAGCCCCCAGTGTCCAATGAGACCCGCTCAGCAATTTCACCCGCCAGACACACACGGAAAATAGCAAACTTCAGCAGGCAATGGGTCTTTAGAAGAGCAAGGCCATAATTCTGCCCAAACACACCTAGCGCCGGCTGTCCCGAACCGCGCGGCTGAGAAGCAGTGTTAGTCCCAAGCACTGGCAAAGGCAGGCCTTGAATCAGCCGGCGCCTAATGGGATTAGGATAGATTTTATCTTCCATTTAAGTCTCAAACTGAGGGATAGTCAGTAAAACCGAGCGGTATTAAATAATGCCCAATCTTTAGTTACTGGAAAATACAGATCATTACATGATTATTTTATTATTCTTTGTCTTTCTTTTAAATGACCTTGGACTAAACCCCATGATTTAAAGAAACACGTGAACCGTCGTCTTGCCGTCGCTGTTGGCTTTAGTACCGCCAACGGGACTTCTCTTCTGCAGCCCGAAAGAGTCAAATATGCAGTGGGATAAAGAAAATTCAGTAGGATACGCGTACCTACGATGCGCTAATTACCACGTACAAGTAAAAGCCTCAACTATTTTACATAGTTTGAGCAGTCACACGGTTTGGAGGTGCTGAAGAGCGTCCCCATGCTCCGGAGCGGGCACGCAGCATGGGGAGATGCTAACCTGCGCTCGACTCCCATGGAAACCAAGACGAACATTGAATTTTCTGCAGCTCTCCCCCATCAACCGGCAAACCCCAACCACGCTTCGGCACACCGCGGCAGGACAGACCATAGCATCTTCTGTTAACCTACCGTGGTGGGCCCTGCCAAATGTGAAATCAAAGGGCCCTCTTTACCTAAAAAATTCAGCAAAAATATAGATTTGAGAGAGAAAAGGCCCCAAATGACTTTGCCATCGAACCACTCTGTGTTTATTCTAGCAGTCTCCCACGGAGCCAAACCATCGCAGGTGAGGGTGAAGCACAAGGGATCTCTACACAAACCACACCACTGTAATGCTGAATAGAGAGGGGGGTTTCCCCTGTCACCTCTCATTTGTCCCCAGCTAAGGCACGTGGGCTACAGTATTAAACACCTTCCAGACAGTACCTCTTATTTTTATTGTCATCTTCAATTGAGGAAGACAAATTGAGAATATTTAGCTCTTTTGGCTCGTTTCAATAAAACAGCCCAGATAATTTCAGTTGGAAGAACAGTGGCTGAAGGAGGACTTCAGGCAGTATCCGTGTTATTAATCTTTTTCCTCTACTTTATTCAGGTTTAAGTACCACATCATCAGCAAATGCACTGAGCTTAACTTTTTACTTTCTATCCAAATTGGAAGAGCTCAAAGCCGCTCGATTTCCATTTCTGAAGGGAAAGCAGGAGCTCGCCGCAGGCAAGGAAGCGCCCAAAGCTGAACCCCATCAAGGGAGCAATCCCGCAGCAGACGCCGGGGGAGATGCAGGGAGAGGAAAACCCGGGGAGCCATCCCATACCTTCCGCCACTGCCGCCCGCGGCAACTCCGTGTCTCCAGTCAAGACTGGCCGAGTCCAACATCTCCAGCCCCGGTAAACAAGAGGGTGGGAGGGTGCTGGTGGATTTAAGCTGTAAGCATCTGGACTGATGGTCTTAGGAACACATTTTGGGGGAAAATGTTGGGTTTTGTTTACTTAGAATCATAGAATGTTTTGGGTTGGAAGGGACCACTAGAGGTCATCGAGTCCAACCCCCCTGCAGGGAGCAGGGACACTGCTAACTAGATCAGGCTGCTCAGAGCCCCATCCAACCTGGCCTGGAATGTTTGCAACCTGCTGCTATGATCGTTCGGCTGGGAGCCTGCAGAGATTTCCTCCTCTTGGGTTTCAAAGAGTAAAACATGGCCACGCAATGAAGAGCGCTAGTCAGAGCGGGACACTGCGCCGGGTACTTACAACTGCCCTGCTCCAACTCACCAAACGCACGGTCTACACCGCAGCGGGCGGTGCTCGGCTGCCAGGACGTCGTGCAGAGACCGCCCGAACGCCCACGCGGGGAGGAGAGCTCCGTCCAGCGCCAGAGCAAAGCCCCGGCCGGCCCCGGCTCTCATTCTGCATGGAGACCAGAAACCCGTGGCGTGTCCCCCCCACGGATCAGGAACACGGTGGCCTCGCTCACGAGCCTGCGGCGCGGTCCCCCCAGCCCCCCGCAGGCGCCCCGTGCTCCCAGCCCCCGGGCAGCTCTGACCCCGCTCCGGCCAGCGCCGCCCCAGCCCGGCTCGGGATGCAAAGCCCCGCTCCCGGCGAGCTCGGCCGAAACGCCAGGCGGGGTGAAAGCACCAGGGCTTTCTCAATTTGCCTCTTCCTGCAAGGAGGCGGCAGCAAACCCTTCCACCAAAGGGTTGTGCAGGGTTCGTTAAAAGGAAAATATCCGCGGTAATTGTCCCTTTCTGCATATTCCTCACTCCAATATTCTCTAACATAATAACGTTCCACACTCCTGCAGAACTGTCTTTTCAGCATGTTTTTGCATTATGCCTAATTTTGTAAGAGTTTTTCAGTCCCACATAACGACACAGTTCAGTGCAGAATCAGATATAAATCTGGCTTAAGAGACTCTCAACAGGAATTCATTTAAAACTCTAAATGTTAAAAGATTCTGTCTCTGATTTATGGCGTTTTCTTATTTCAAACAGGGAATTAAAATCCTTCTGAAAAGATACACATTAAATCATGATAAAAGCTGTGTTCGAATGATGATGCTGGTCAGACCGAGAGCCACAAAGCAGGGACCTGGAAATTGTGAGGTGTGCCGGTGGCTGCTTTCGCAGCTGCAGCGGCACCGTCCCGCCATGAACCCGGGCCCCCGCGTCTCAATTAGCGCGTCCTGGTGTCCCGGACGCTAATGCTTCCATGCTTCATAGATCCCCCTCCCGCCCTCCAAGTGCCAGGATCTCTCCCCTGAAGATCCAGCTGACCAGAGGAGCTGCTCTACCCTACGGGACTATTTGATGCTTTTATTCCTCTCGTGCTGTTTACATGGAAGACTCTCCCAGCTCTCCAAGGCACTCTGTAAATATCGCACAGGCGCCCTTTATCATTGTGCAAACAACATTTGATCTTAAAAAAAAATTACCAGGGCTACTCATTATCGTAATTTCTGTAATAATTTCTAACGTTTCGTACTTGTGACCAGATACAATTGTCCTGGTCGAGTCTTGAGCATCACAGCATTTGTAGCCCTGTACCGGAACACGGTGAGGCCAAGGGAAGTTTACGAAAAGCGTTTGGAACGGAGCCGTGCGCTGATACAACCCTCAAGTGTTTTATTACACGTTCAAGATCCCAGAAGAACGGGGGCCTACAAGACACGAACGGCTTTCGTTTCCCTTCCTAGAGGTGCCTCCACTGCATCGCCAGATGCCAAGCTGTTGCAAGAGTCCATAATCTTGTATTGCTCCATTAAAATTAAAAAAAAAATCTAAATGGAAGAAGGACCAATGTTAAATACAGGAGTAAACAAGTAGAGGCGGCCAGAAAAAATGTTATTCAAGTATTAATATAAATTAATTACTCATTACTCGCAGGCCACAGAGCTATTAGCAGAAACCAGAAGCTCCCTGCCACGCAGCCTTCACAGATGCAAAATGCGGTGCCTCTTCGTTTGCAGCCTCTCTGGGTCACCCCGAGGATCAGACCCAAAACCACTCCAGTTAACCGCAGTGGTGAGGCTCCAAAATTCTATTCCTAGGACCCAACTTATCCCTCACAAACCCTCCCAGAGACAGTATCATGGAGTTCAAGGTCTTCTGCTGCCGTCTCTCATGCAGCTGTGTGAGCAAAATCAAGTACCAGCAGGTATTTGTTCTCCTCCCCAAACAGCCGCCCAATTAATCCAAATAAACCTCAAACAAAACCTAGGGCGGCAGTGGGATAAAAGAAAAAACAACTTTCAAAATTGTTGGTATTGTTACCCAAAACCATATAACCGACCCCGTTACACAGCCAATTAAGAAGGCAGTCTTTCCTCCCGCGGGCAGGACGGAGCAGCTACGGACGGAGCATCAGAGCCGGGAGGTCGGCAGGCGCCCCCAGCCCGCCCCGCCAGGAAGCGACCGCGACAGCACAACAAGGAAGAAAAACCCAAACACCTGAGAGAGCAGGAGTTTTGTTCCTAGATTAAGTCAAGACTTGAGCCATCTGTGTTGTAAATCTCAGCGCTGGGTGCCCTTCCCTCATTTTAAAGCATCCATGGCTCATGAAGCTCCTCCTCCTCCTCCTTTTAACTGTTACTTGAGGTTTAGAAAGAAAAAAACAAACATGAAAAATGAGTATTGGAACCTGGCTGCGATGTCCGATTCCCAGCCGGTGCTGCCGAGTTGGGTGGCTTGGGTGGCTTCCCCCTGCCCAGGTCCCCCCAGCAAACGAGCGGATCACTCGCAGCAATGGGAAGGTCGGGTGGCGTTCCTGGGAGCGGCTCACAAACGCCGGGGCGCGGACGGGATCGGCTTCTGCGACACTCGCCGCACCCGTGGCTGCAGTCAAAGCGTCCTCGCTCCTGCGCGGGGCACGGAGCTGGAAACTGCGCTAGGCAGGCGTCCGGCCCCGTCGGGGGCGCCCCAGCAGAGCCGACCCCGGGAAGGACCCGCTGTCGCCAGCTGGTTTCCATCCGCTGGAAACTCACCCTCCAACCCAGAATTGTTCGGTATGTTGGAACAGAAAGTAAACAGCCTAAACCCAGAGCAGCACCAGGGAACCATAAATTCTTTGCAAATTATTTTCAGACTTCTGAGATTTTACTCACTCCTCACTTTCAAGAAAACGTTTAAGGAAAAAAGGACAAGGAAAAAAAAAAAAAACCCAAAACGATTGCGCTGCCTGCGCAATCCCGGGTCACCTTTTGGCTGCCGGCAACGGCTGGAAAATCACTGCAGGCTGTGCCGGGGCTGCCTCGTGTTTTATTAAATGGAGAGGAGGCAGCTGAGAGCGCTAATAACGTTCTGCAAAGGTTAAGCATTACAGGCAGTTTCATGGTCTTTCCGTTTTTAAGTGCTTGATTTCTGCCTTGGTTTTTTTTCCTTAAAATAAAAATAATCATAAATCGAAACATCTGCCCCCGGGGTGGGAGCCCGTTGTGTCCGTGCTCAGCCAGGGGAGGGGCAGAGGCTGCCAGGGGCTGGTGCAGGCGTTATTCGTTATTTTTAGTGCAACAGCTATTTACTAGCTCCGTTCCCAGAGGGAATTCAGGGAGGAAAAGGGATGCTGATGCATTTCTTGCTAAATATAGAAAAAGGGTGAAGCCACCGTACGCTGCATGACTGCAGCCACCAGTTCCCGCCGGGGCTGCAGCCCCAGCGAGGGGACGCCGGTGCCCGGCACCGCGGCAGGGCTGCCCGGCAGAGATGCCCGGCGCGCGGGGCTGGATGCTTAGTTCACTGCGTTTTAACCTTCAAGCTCTCAGCGTTTGGAAAAAGCTTTTTGAAAGCAACTCTTATTCCTAATTGGCTCCGATTTGAAGCCTTGATCCTGTAATGAATGGCTCCAGAAATCAAACAAAGCACTTTCAACACAAACAAAATTGCCTGTTATGAAAGCAGAGTGTTTTTAGGGTAATATTGACTTTAATGCACTGTCAAGGCAAATCGACAGCAGGGATGAAAACAACCCTTCCTCTTTTAAGGTGGTCCAAATCCAGCCGCCGAGGGGGGACCTCGAACACTCGTCCAAGTCTGTTTCGTGCCCACAGCGGGGGGCTTGTTTCCCAAGTTACTTTATATACCTTTTAAAAAAAAAAACCTTGGTTACCAAAGAAAGGGACATGTTTCAGAATGACTCTGTTCTATCTTTAAGCATTTAAAGCTCTTAAGAGCTTTGACATTGAGGAGCTCCGCATTCTCAGCCAGATGGGGATTCCCTGCCTTCATCTTCAGCCTACGTCCTTTATGGCTTCGTATTTACCAACGACCTGGACGGTGCGCAGCGAGAAGGCAGCACGTGAATATGGCAAAAGGCACTTAGGAATCGGGATCAGACAGGCTGGAAAGCCAGCCGAGAGCCCCAAACACCTAGGGGAACGCTCGACCTGATAGAAACAGCATCGCGGGGGGGTGGTAACTGGGATTGGGAGAGAAGGATGCCTTGTTCAGACAGCCTGCGAGGGTCTGCGTTGGTGGCATCACCTCCAGGTGACCCGGGAGCATCGGGGCACAGTAAGGCACCTCTGCTCAGCGTGCCAGGGTAACAGAAGATGAGAGAGCCTTCGAGGAGTCCAGGTGCTGCCCTACCCGGACCACCACGTGCCATACCCGGACCACCACGTGCCGTACCCAGACCACCACGTGCCGTACCCAGACCACCACGTGCCGTACCAAGTGCCCTGGGGTCCATCCTGTGCTCCCCAGGGCTCAGTCACTGGGCGGCCGCTCCCGTCCCCACCCATGAGATCAACAGATAGATCAATAAATCGATAGATTGATTGATAGATGGATACACACACACTCTCCCTGGGGCACTTATTTTCATGATATCGTTTCCAGAAGGGTGGCCACTTACAAAGAAGAAGAAAAGGAGTTTAATGAATTAAAGTGCACTTAAATTAGGGAAAACTAACTGAAAGTCCTGTGTTAATTGGGCATAGCTAGGAACCCAACCCCGCCACTGTTTTGATTATGAACTGCAATTTCTGGGCACGTGTAAATTAGCAGCTACCTCCTCCCGAAGTGACCTGCTGAGAACAAATCGCTCGGTCACCTAATGCCTGTTAAAGCTCTCTCCCTTTTTATGGGGGAAAGCATCAAGGCTTAGCTCTTACTTTCCTTTCCTGGGGTTTTCACTGCCTTAATTGGCCCCAATTTACCCTGCGGCCATCCTGAAGCAGCGCCAGCTCAGGGACGCCCGCGCTCGGGGACACAAGGTGCTCAGCATCCCTTAGGGCAGCGCCGCTGCAAAGCCCACGTCGACCAGCGCAGCCTCCCGGGGGCGCAGGTAAAGCCGCGGGTGCCAGGCACAGCGAGGCGGCACGGCCGGGGGCGGCGGGGAGCCCCGAGGGGAGCCCGGCAGCCCCGTCCCCAGGACCGGCTTTGCGCAGGATCGCACCCGGCGGTGGTCAGAGCTCTCCGGGAGCACTTTGGAAAGGGGAGCCCCCAGGCCCGTCCAGGCCATCTCACTGAGCATCGCATGGCCAAGAGGAGTCTCCAGCACGTGGAGATCTTCCAGCTTCTCGCGTGTGCTTAAAATACCATTTGATTTAAATACATAAATAAATACATGTGGTTTGTGGGACTGGGCTTTTTCAAGAGCAGGAAAAGCAGCAGAAGCAACGCTCGCCCCAACCCGTGCTGCCCAACCAAAACCACTTTGGCCATGTCTGCTCATACCCTTGTCTTCAGAGGACGGGGTTTCCATCGGCTTGGCTCACACGGGAAAGTCAAAGACGGGGAGGAGAAAGTGCCGTTCCCCCAGCCCCCGCCCCGGCGAGGAGCAGGGCGAGAAGAGGCGATGGGGAAAGGCTCCGCTGGTTGCAGCCACACAAGCAGAATACAGAAGTGGAAAAACACCATCCAGGGAAGTCAAAGGCCCTGAGGTTTCTCCTCCTCGCCCCGCCGGAGGGTTTTGACGCAGGGAGGGCTGCCCTGGCCGACGGCAGCAAGGCGGCGAGACCCACCGTACCGCACGGCCCATCCGCCGCCCGGGAGTGGGCCCAAAGCGACGGCCCCGAGCCCGGCTCGCCCCGTCCCAGCGCTGCTGCAAAGGGCGGCTGCCCGGGTTCAGGCGGAGCAATCCCTGTTTGTCCCTCACGGCTTTCCTCTCCGACTCACTTACATTTGTTATACTCCGTATCCCATCACTTAATGTATGCAAATTACGTTAAATATTTCATTCATTAAATAGCTCAGGTTATTACTGAATTGTACCTTAAGCTGTTCAGAAAGTTAATTCTTCTTGCACTTGCTCGGCAACGTGAAAAAACTGACTTGAATGAATATTTTACAGTTTGTGCTAGACAGAACATTTATTAAAAATTCCATCCCTCTCCGAGTTATTCTTTTAAGCAGGCGCCGGTGCACTCTGGGACTTAAATTATCGGAGGGGATGGGTTTGGGCTTTCTGTTTGGTTGGGGTTTTTGTTGGGGTTTTTTTTGTTTGTTTGTTTGTTTTAAAAAGTTTGTTTCGCTCCCAGTATAGAACAGCCCAACGACCTGCCAAGGACCCAAACATAAATCTGCTGGGAGAGAATTGCAGTTCGAAAGCTATTTTCTAAAACGCTAAGGGAGGGGAGGAAGCAGCAGAAGAATTTGAGAGCTTTTTTGTACTCCTGTAACTCACAGATAGCTTTGCTATTTGAAATGAAATAGCTCCCGCAATAGCCCATAACGTGCCACGAGTCCGTCGGGAGTTTAATAAGAGTAATTTGAAGTGACAGGGCTCCAACGCCCGCGCATCGCCCCCGCCCGCGCCCGCCGCTGCCGCCCCTGCGCAAGCAGGGCGAAAGGGGGAAGGTGCAGTCGCAGGGGCGGCTCCGCTCTTCCCAGCCTCGCCGAGAGCCGAGGCAGCGGCGTCCTCGCCAGCGGTGACAAGGTCATTACTATTTCTAATGAAGGGAACCGGTCCTGGCTAACACAGCAGCACAGTCTGGCAGCTCCCAGCTCTACGGCCCGTCACGCAGATCGCCTTCCCGGGGGCTAAGGCAGGACGAGCCGTACCCTCACGCGTGCCCAGAGGACGGCGTCGCGCAGGCAGCAGCCGAGAGGCGACGCGGGCGTCCTCCACGTCCTCCTCCCTCCACACCTCCGATGACTTTCCCATTCGCACGCCACGGGCAGCTCCCAGGGCAAACCCACCAGACTTCAACCCATCTTTGAACCGCCACGTGGCAGCCTCATCTGATGGACTTCCAGGCTTAGAGGAGATACAGCCGGCTAAAACTAATTATCGCTGGCAAGGCGGCACAGGCATCTATGCAAGTCCCTGGCCAGCGACCCAGGGGAAGGTGGCTCCCGCCGGCGCGAGCGCGTCCCCGGGGATGGAGGTTTACAGCCTCAGCCGCGAGCAGCAGCAGAGCAGACACCCCGTAACCGCAACGTCTCAATCCCGGCTGGGAAGAGCCTTTCCATTTCTAATGGAAATATGCAAACCAGGCTCCGCACTGTAAATCTTCCTTTCCGGTGCTAAGGAGATAAGTAGGACCTATTAACCTCCCGTGTTATTTCCAACTTCATTATTGGAGCTGACACGACGCGAGCGCACGGTGACGGCTCTTTTTGGCAGAGTGCATGTAAATCGCTTTCTCAAAGGAAATTACTTCTCCGGGCTGAATGTTATTAATCTAAATTCTCCCTTAGTCAAATTGTTGCCCATAATAAATATGGAACAGGTTGCTGTGCTCATCTCCGAGGGCATCCCCATCCAGCTGCAGGTCTCCCCCCCAGTTCGAAACCTCTTGAGGAGCTGCTCTACGAGAGCATCCTTCACCCAAGGACGGGGACTGTCCACCCCGATGTCGCCCTGCGCTCGACAGCCCCACAATCGCATCATGAAAACCTATTTTGACGCTGCCCAGCACGGAGCGCTCCAGCAGCAAAGGGGGAGCAGGAGCAAGCTGGGGCACGGCAAGGCTGGGGGAGAGACACGAGGCGCGTCCCTGACCTGCAACCTGACGTGGTGGCCTTCCACGGCCAACACCTTCCACGGCTAACACCTTCCACGGCTGCTGCATCATCTCTGGCAGCTTCAGCACCGTCAAAGCAGCAAAACTTCCAAGGTTTAAGAGTTTACGCTCCTCCCCAGCGGATATACACTGGCATCCTCCTCATGCAACTAAAAACCCTGGAGTTTAAGCAATAACAAATCAAAAAAAAATAAAAAAAGTGAAAAACAGATCAAATCTCGATCTGAACTTTGCCAAAGATGCAGCTAGAAAATAGAAATTTCACATCTTAAATTCTTGGGGGAATTATAAATCAAGAGGGATTTTATTTGCATAGTATTCCTTCACTTTATTGAGAACTAGCTTATTGCCAATAAAGATTTTCACTACAAATACTCTCAGAACACCTGGGTTTTTCCCTCTCCCTTCCATAAAAAGCACGCAACCCCTAAACGCGAGCACCCCGCAGGGCGAGGGCGCAGGCCCCTGGCACCCACCGGGGTACGGCGCAGGTTCGGAGCGTTATAAATCCAGCGGTACAGAGCGCCCTTCTCCTCATTTGTTAGCCAGCCGAGCGTGAAAATGTTAATGAAGGCAGCTATAATAACGTACGGGAATTGAACGATTAAGATTGCGTTCACGTCCGACAGCCCCCACCCGCGCGCAGCCCGTTTGTGCATCGACCCTTCCACCGAGCAGCAGCCCTAATTGCCGTGCTCCGTCCAGCCGCCCTCGCCCTGCAGCCCTGGTGGGGGAAATCACTGTCATTCTATGAACGCAGACTTTTATTACATGCGTTCCTAAAGGAAAATAAATGCAGCGAGGCTTTAAGTGTGCATCTACCCCCCTGCAAGAGTATTTTTTAAATACAGCACGCTGACAAAGAGCACTGAAGTCAGGTGATACCACGGCACCTCCTTTTGTAGGGGGGGAAATCTAAATTTTACGGGTGGCCCATGGGAAACCAGTGTCTTGCCGATGTTGAGCAAAGCGAGCCTCTGGAGCTCGTCCGGGTGCCGAGAGCCCCGGGCGCCCGGCGAGGGGGCAGCGCGCCGCCGAGGCAGAGCAGCGTGCCGCGGCGCTCAAACCACACGGGCCAACTCTCCAAGTGGGCAAGCAGCAATCTTCAAGTCTTCAGCTTCTCCCCACGATTATCCCGATGCCCTTCCATCGCCCAGACGTCCCAGACCGGTTGCTGCTCACCGGGCAGCGGCTGGCGTATTTGTTAGGGCTCATTGTGGCACAGCTGCATTTTTACAGGGATGCGGGCGCCTTCCCTCCGGCTCCTTGCGCAGGAATTTGCTCTCGGGGATTCATTCCCGAGTCGGGAGACGATCGATCCTGCTTTCCCCGAACGCCTCCCACGCTCCCATCCCCGGCACCCGCGCCCCAGGGCATGCCCACCAGGCACGGCAGAGGTGCCGGACCCTCCCGGCCGTGGCCGGACACCAACGTTTTCAGAGGGCTGCCTGCGGTGGCTTCCAGCTCTCCTCCTCCGTCGGAGCCGCTGATTTACTGCGGTGTACAGCGCATCATTAAGGCTGTCCTTCCCTTGCATGCACTTTAAATTTAGTGTAAATAAAGGCGTTTGGTGGAGTCATGGTGGCCGCTGTCAAGGCGTACGCTGACACGCTCGGCACTCGGGCAGCGCCCACCGTGGGGTCACGCCAAACGCTGGGTTGGAGACACAGCGACCACAAAGCCCTGGGCCAGGAGAGCGGGCTGCCCTGGTGACGGCAGCCCTGGGCCCGCGGGCGCCGCAGGCCGGGCGTTGCTGTGGGAAGCAGGAGAGCGTCAGCAGGACGGAGCCACCTCTGCCATGGCAGGACAACGCCTGGCAGCGCGGCCAGCAGACGGGCTGGAGGCTGAAGGCACCAGGAAAACTTTGTGCGGCTGGAGGCACCAGCAAGAGACGCTTCCACCCTCGGGGCAGGAGGCGTGAAGCATCACAGGCTCCTGCAGGAGCTCCCCAGAGCGACCCCGCAGCATTTCGCCATCCTTTGGTCCATCTGTGTTTTGCACAGCGCCGTTGCCCAGGAAGCCTGATCACTGTTGAGGCGTCGCCGATTCGCAAACCTCTTCTTCTCAAGCCCCGAGCACCACGAAGGTGTGGGCAGGAGCTGCCGAGCAGCAGGGAGCCTGCCGCGGGCCGAGGAGGCTGCCCCGGCGCGATCCGCAGCCGCAGCGGGACGGCTGACGGCAGAGGAGGGCAGAGGAGCGGCGGCGGCGGCAATCCGTCAGCGGCAGCCCCCGACAGGGGACGTGCATCTCTCTCTTGGCAGAGAAGCAAGGGAAAGAGAATGCACAATAAAACGAAGGCATGCTCGCAAAAAAATTACTTCCCTACCACAGCCGTGTGATTTTTAATTTTCCTCTAATTTCAGGACTGCAGCACTGATATAAAAATCCCTATAAGTGTTTTAGGGAGATGGTAATGGTCCTATACTAAAATAATTCAACCAACACTATAATTTTAGTACCACTATCAAAATGAAATAATGGCTGTTTACTATGTTACACCTTTCAAATGACCTTCATTTGAATACAAATTGTGGCTTGAAACTCTAAAAGCTGCTCCATTTCAGGAGGCAGCAAATTGAGGATGTTTACCCAGGGTTTACTCTGCCAGCAGATTCCTCAGCATAGCCACAAAGGCTAAATGCTTTTTTGGGGGGGTTCTTTCCCTCTGGCGCTGCTGGAGACGTGCCGAAAGGGCCCACGTGGGTCTGCCCGGGAGCCAAGGGAGGCAGAGGCAGCCCCTTGCTCTGCCCCCAGCACCCCGGGACCCGCACCTCCCGCGGCGCCTGGACACACGCGGCGGCGAGACCCGCTTGCTCGCGTCTCCCTCGCTCGGACGGCGGGCGAGGACGACTCTGCCAACAACCACGGACCTGCCCGAGGGGGAAGGCGGACGGGTCCCACCTCAGCCTGCGCCTGCGCAAACACCTTCTTTGGTTTTCTTCTTCTAAGGCTCAGCTCTGTCTGCCCGCCAGGGGCTCTGGCACTGGTTTGGGGGACGCCCATGCCACCACCTCTTCCCGGGGGCGCTGGCCGGTGGCGGGGGGAGCCTTGGTGCAGCCTAGCGTCAGCTCTTTCTCTCTCATAATGAATTTTTGCCCTTTCATCAACACTAGCCAGAACAAGCTCCGAAACAATTCCCATTTGGTGCCAGGAATGTGGAAGAAAACGTTGACATGAGCAGCAACAAGCAAAACCAAGCAGTGTGCCCGGCTGCAAAGCGGCACAAGCTGCTAGCACCCAACCCTCAGCCCTTCGGAGATCATTCCTAAGGAGGGAAAAAAGTATTGTATAAAAAATGAAGTTTCTCTGCAAGGCGCCAGAAGCCGCCCTACGAACTCCCCTCCCCTCCTGTGGAGACACCGGTGAGCAATGATCCTGCAAGGATGCTCTTTCCTCAGGCTCGGGGACACTCGCCATTCCCTCCTCCCCCCCGGCTCCCAAACAAGAAAACAAACAAGCCCAGCTTAAAAAGATGCTTCAGGCTCCAGCCAGGCAGACGCAGTGGGTGCCGTCGGTGCTGTTCACAACGTGACTGCCACAAAGGGAAAATCCCCACGCTCCGAAAATACGGAGTATCTGTAAACACTCCCACTCCAAGACACCTACATGTAATCACTCACAACGAGCGAGGAGGAGGCAGAAAAACCCACTTTTTGTTTTTAATTCTCTTCTCTGTGCACAAAAGCTATTACAAGAGAAGCCCCCGGCCAGCTGACGTCTCCGGAGGGGAAGGGCAGCTCACGGCCACAGCAGCGGGGAGGGAGGGACCCTGAGCCAGGGGAACAGTCCGTTTGACAGCAGCCCCATTTTGGGGTGGAAAAAAGGGAAACCCCTCTGTGAAGAGCAACCTCCGCCTCTCCGCAAAGCCCCCCTTCCTCGGCGGGTGCAGCCCTTCCGGGGAGCAGCCCCCCCCCAGCGAGAGCAAAGCCAGCGATGGATGCTCCAGCCAGAGATCCTGAACCAACACCGCTCTCCTTCACGGTGACATTGTGGAGAAACAAATGGGGTTTAACAATAGGTGTTGTAGAAAACATCTGAAAACAAGACAAATTAGTCATTAAAAATTAATTTTGGAAAATTACAGTCTTGTTAATAGATGCCGTTATGGCTTTGCACGCTCCTTTTGAGGCAGGAGGGAGGAAGGGGATTTAAAACACATTTTACTGTATTCCATCAAAAACTGAAGAGACACAGACAAGCGCCTCTGGAAGCCCACGTCTCCGCATCGCACACATTCGCAACCTGAGTCTGGTTGCGCTTGCATCTGCCCTTGCAGGAGGAGAAGCCGTTGCATCGAGCGATTCCCCCACCTTCTCGCAAGCTGCCTCCCTACGCCTCCAGCTCGCGGCGTTCCCGCGCGGTCACTCCCCATCTCACGCCGGGATCTCTGGCGGGTCGGGATCTGGCGCCGTGGGATCCAGCGCCAGCTCCTCCCGGCTCTGCTCCGCGGCAGCTCTCAGCCGGCCTTCCGACACGGCACGGGAGAGGCCAGGGCACCCCATCGCCGCCCGCCCGAGCCCCACCCGCAGGCAAGAGCTGGAAAAGTTACCCCAGACCGCAGGGAGCCCGGGAAGCTCTGCACATCTGACAGCAAAAGGCAGCGCCCGCTCCCAAGAAGATGGGAAGGCGCCTTCCCACCTAACGAGGGGCGGGATCCCAGCCGCGAGGCAAGAAACCTACAACGGTGTGGGGGCGAGCGGAGCCGGCCCGTGCCTGGTGCGGAGCCAGGCAGGGACCGCTGCTCCCGAGGGCGCCCGCCCGCTGCCCCCACGTCCCCCAGCCTGCAAACCGCGGGGACGGATCCCGCGCCCCATCCAGCAGCCGGGAGCGCGGCCCCACGGGGCGAGGGCAGCGAAAACGAGCTGGTGCCAAACGATGCCACCAGGGAAGGCGAGCGCCCGCCACCTCGTGCTGAACCCCCCCGCCACGAAACTGCCCGCGGGATGCTCCAGTGTTATTTTTGCACTCTCGACAATGAGGACAACGCCAAAATACTCAAGGTCAAGAGACCAGCATGGTTCGAGGCAATCTGCACCTCTTAAAACAGTGACAAATATGTTATTTAATTTTAATGAGCTTTTTTGCATCTCCAATCTAATTACGGCATTATCAAGTACTGCTCCGAACTGCAGGTGGCTTCTCATTACTTGGGGTAAGGCTGTCACAAGCATTTTTCATGAATACTAAAAACCGCTTCGTTTCCCTGCCCGCTCTGAAAGCCCCCCAGCCCGGCTCCCCCGCTCCCAGTTAGGGGCCTGCAGGAGAGCGATGCCCGGCCCCCAGCCCCAGCCCCGGCCCCCCCGCAGCCCCCAAACTCGGAAGACACGAGGACAGTAACGCCACAAGCTTTGAAGGCTTCTTAAAACCCCCATTTTTGAGCCAATTGCTCCACTTCTGAATTTGGGTTTTACTGTGGTTAATGGAGAGCAGCACAGCCCCACGCGCCGCCCGGCTCCTCTGGCCAAAACCCCGGGGGGAAAACTCCGAATGCACCAAAAAAGTAGGAGCTTTGGTGCACAAGGGGCTCTCGCCAGGCAAAGCGTCCCCTGAGAGCAACCGTCTCCCTATTGCACAGGCGAAAAGCAGAGACACCCTGGGAAAGGGCATTTGAGACCCCCCCACCCTTCCAGATCACTTCTGGTTTTTGCTTTCAACTCGGGTGGTTTTTAAAATCATTATTAAAAGCAAAGAAAGTGCTCAGTGTCAAAAGCATTTGGGCAAGACCAAAAAAACACCTTTTTCCCTCTTAAGCTTTGCAAAAAACCCCAGGTTTTTCCGACAGTTTCCGGACACTTCCGTTGACCCCCGCTAGCCATCGGTCCTTGTTTCCTCCACGTGGCACAAAGTTCAGCTCACATCCAAAAAGCTCCCGCCTAGGCCGCGATTCGGAAGCCATCAGCAATCAGATGGTTTACATCTCCCCAAAAACCGTTCTCCCTGAGCGGTTTGGTGAATGCAGGGAGGACGCGAGCGACACCGAAGCCCTGGCAGCAGCTCCCCCTCTTGGGAAGCTCGAAGGCCTGGGGGACACCACTCAGTGACCCCAAATCCTCAGCCCTCGGGAGCCAGGAGCAGCCCCCGCCCCTGCCGAGCCACAGGGGTGCAAAGGCAAGGGGGGAGGAAGCTGGAGGATCCCTGCCCCAGGAGCCCCCTTTCAAACACGCACACCCCAATTAAAACCCTGCCTTGTTGGTTGGGTTTTTTGAAGGGCTTGGTGGAAAGCGCCGCGGGCTGCGGACAGCAGCGGGGAATTACGGAGCCGCCCGCATACGCCACGCGCTCCTACGCTCCCGGTAACGGAAAACAACATTTTATACCTCGGCAATTCCCACGGACCCGATACGGCTGGCACCAAGGGGCCACAGAACGCAGCGCCAGCCCCCACAGGCCGGCACTCCCAACACCGGCACCAACAGCCGCCGGCACCCCGCGGCAGAGCCCGCCAGCACGCACCCCAGCTCACGCTCGGAATTGTCTTTTCCTGCCCCAAAACAGCCACAGCCGGAGGCAGCGCGCAGGCCCGCCCGAGCGGGAGCACTCACCGGCATCCAGGGAGCCGCAGGGGCGAGGAGGGGGCACGGCGGGGGCTGCGTGGGAGCACCGGGCTCTGCACCGCAGGAACGGCCCGGCAAAGGGAGCTCAGCACCCCCAGGTGCTGCTCTTGTCCCAGCTGCCCCCGCTGCCTCGTCAGCCCCCATTGACCGCAGCTGGGGAGGCCGGGGGCCAGCTGGGCGGCAGCACCCGGGCCACCCCCGCGGCACGAGCCACAGCCCCGCGCGTGCACCCCGGTGCCCCAGCGGGGGACGCGCCCCGCAGCCCCCGGCGCCACGCTCCGCTCTGCAGCGCAACGGGAAACGCCGACGCTGGAGGAACGGCCATCGGGAAACGGGACCCGCGCGCGCCCCTGCCGCAGGAACGCCACGTTTCGGCTCCCTGACCTTGTGCAAACCGCAGCCGCCTTTGAGACGCATCCCCCCCCTTCCCCAACTGTCGCCAATTATCGCCGCCTGGTTAATTGTGTTGGCTCGTGCACGGTGAGGGTCGCTGCCGAGGCTGCCCGGCACCCCCAGGGAACGGCGCCCCTGGGCTCGGAGAGCGCGATTCCGTACGGAGCGGGAGGCTGCCGGGAAGCGCAGCGGCTGAGGCAGCGAACGCAAATCTGCGTTTGCTCAGCTGCGCCTCGGAGGAGCGCGCCGGCCCCCGCTCCCCCCGGCCCCTTCACTGGGGGAGGACGGGGCTCCTCTCCAGATAAGCACATGGACTTTAAAATAAAGCGTGTGCCAACAGCTGCAGCCCCGAGACTGGAGCAGACAGGGATGTGGCGCTGAATGATAATTAAATACATTTTCATCATCTGTCATTTTTTCCTGCAGGTGCCGGTGTAATAAATCCGAGCCTGACTCTTTTGTCAGCTGGCAGCGAACACGTTTGAACGCCAAATCCCGGGGGATGAATCCAGAGTCGCTCGGCCTCGCACAGGGGAGGAGCTGCCTCCAACGCGCCGAGCGGGCAACTTACACCTCGCTTCCAATGCTTCCGCTATTTTGGCAATACCTATGTCTGATGCCGCGTCCCAATCCGCCCCTACGGGCTACGGGGAATGCAAACACCTCCACCGGCGTTCCCAACCACACTGCAACCCTCCCAGCGCGGCGCCAGCCCCGCTCCCCTTGACCCCCCGCGCCTTCCCAGCACCCCGGTGCACCCACGACCGAGTAGGGATACCAGGACTTTGGTCAAAGAGGAAACAAAGTCAAGGGAAAAAGGCCAACAGGCAGAATTTGCAAATTAATTTAATTAGAACAACTGCAACTCAGAAAGTTAAACATGTAAGTTAACATGCTGCAAATCAGTCCCGTAAATCCAGCGCACGGTGAAGGAGCAGCTCTGTGTCCCGGCGGATGGATGCAAGCCGCTCGCAATTCACCTCGGGGAGAACAGCAAATTCCTTGCCGGAGGCGCTGCCGGGACGCCCCGCGCGACATCACCGTCCACGGGCCCCCGCCTGCGATGCAGCACGGCTCCGTCACCGCCTCGGTGCTGCAGGCCTCCAAAACGTGCTGCTGCCGGTGCTGCCGGCCTCGGTCCAAAATTCCCAGCGGAAATGGGACACGGCCCGTCCAGCCCTGCCGCAGCCGGGGAAGAGGAAGCGGAGCTGGACGTGGCGGCCGCCTTTGCCCAGGAGGAGGGATCTCCTTGCGATGCTGCCCTGCCCTTTTCGACTGATTGTGAAAAATGAAACTTTTGGGGTCTGTCACAAACCACAGACACAAGAGAAACGCGGAGAAAAATCTCCCTGAGCCTTTGCTGGGCTCCCCCATGTCAGCGGAGCACCTCGTCGCCCCTGCCTTCAGCCACGCGCCCCAGCCAGAGGTGCCGGCCCCCGCCAGGGGTGTGGGGAAGCTCAGGGGTGTGGGGAAGCTGACGGGAGGAGCGGGCGCTGCGCCCGCCGTAACCCCGGCCTCACCTCATCTGGCTCGGCGGGGCAGGACAGGTCCCAGCCGGGACGGTTTTACCTCGCTGCCTGTACAGCCTGCAGCAGCCTGTGCTTTCACTGAAGGTCAAAAAGGGATTTCTGCCCCTTGCCTCGGCAGTAACAAAAAGCCCACCAAAAAAGGCACATCCAAACTTTTCCCCCAATTCCCTCTAACAAAGAAGACAAAATGTGCAAGGAAAACAGAAGTTGGTATTTGTGTCTGTGCGGATGGACGCGGGAACGGAAACCAGCCCAGATGCTCCAGCTCCTCGCAAGCCAAAGTCACCCCGAGGGTGCTATTTCGGGGGGGTTTGGGGGTTTCGTTGTCAGAGCACTGGAACTGCAACAAGTCCCCGAGCTTGGGCTGGCGAGAGCACGGAGCGTGAGGGGAGCAGCCAAGACGCCGGCGGAGGATCGTCCTCCCGGTTTTCGGTGCCGAGCGCAGGGAGGCTCAGCGTGCGGGGACTGGGGCTTGCCAGATGCACCCGGCTATTTATAACGCCGGCACTTCGATAATTAGAGCTTGACAACTCACAGTGCGAGCCTGAAAATTAGAGTGCTTTATTTATCCAGCCAAACTTATGTTAACGGAGCCATCTTTAAAATGGCAGGAGCCGTGTTTACGGAGCATCGGCGGGTGCCTCGCCGAGTCCAGCCGCCCCGAACGGCGTCTGCCCCCCAGCACGGGCTGGTGGGAACGCGCAGGTACAAGCTTGGGCGGCGCTCTCGGTCGTCCAGGACTTACTGCGCTTTCAGCCTGAAAAAAATCCCAATTTTTATTTGGGGCAGATGATGCATCTGGAGGGATGAGCTGTCGTTCCTGCCCTCGCCGCCAAGGCGGGCACGAGCGGCGGCTTTCGCACCCGAGACCGTTTCCATCCACGTTTGCTCTGTGCTTCCCCTCGTCGATGAATTTGGAATTGGGCCTGTTAATTTGCCAGCAGTATTTGTGCCCTGGAGCAGTAAATGCCTTTTTTAAAAAATAAAATTAAAGCATAAATAAATAAACCAAGTGGCTACAGAGGGGTGAAACCCCCCTTTTGTGTAGCAGGAGCCAAATCCCGTGCTCACCCGCTTTCCAGAGCTTTCTTCAGCTCCCCTCTACTGGAGCAGCAGCAATTCTAGCGCCATCGGAACACGTGCGTAACCTCCCAACATAAACCTCCAGAAAAGGCGGAGATTGAACTCGAAGGCAGTAATCATAAACACTTAATTTACAGCACATTTACAGACCTTTCCCCGTTGCCCAGAGCTGGAAACCATCCCGAGACGGGGTCCTCACTGCTCTCCCCATCCCGCTCCTGAAAACCCATCACCTGCCCGTCCGCTCAGGGCCCATCACCGCTGTCCTGGCACCAGCTCCCGCTCGCGGCCGGGGAGCACCGGGCTTTTCCAAGCAGGAATCACCGCCCGCCTCCCTCTCTCGGAGGGGCAAACCAGCCTCTTCCTGCCTCGCCAAAGCCGTGCCCCCGGCCTTTGGCTGCTCCCAGCCTCGGCCCCTACCCGCGCCCCCCGCTGCGGGCAGGGACAGACGGGCGTCCCCGCTCCCACCCAGAAAGCGCCGCTGCCCCAGCGCCTCTCGATGGCTGCCGACCCCTGGTGCGAACAAGAGCACCTTTCCGTTCCATTATACACGTTCCCGGGGATTAAAGATTTGGATGCCACAGCAAAGCAAGTTAAACAGTTACTTTCTATTAAAACATCTAAATGAGGAGATTAAAAACTGTTTTACATTTAACAGAAAGGCAAAGTCAAATCAGCACAGGAGCAGCTTAGCGGGGGCTTAAAGCCAAGGCGTTCTGATGCCGAGAGGTTCCGATGCCTCAATTTAAGGAGGGAGGGATTTCTTAAAACTACTTAGAAAGGGGGCACAGAAATACACATACACTTGACAAAACCTTTCAGTTCTCCCTCCCAAGGAACGCCTCCCGGAGCCCTTCTGCTGCCGAGCCCAGCGGGCTTGCTTCAGCCGGCAGCTCGTGCCCCACATTCCCCCGTAAGATTTTCACAGCTTATAAATCTATTTAGCACGTTGCGTGCTTAAGCTCTTTTGTTTATTTGTCATTTGAGATGGCAGGAGGGAAAGATGCTGTAGAACACGTCAGGGTGTTACCGACTGCGTTTAACGGCACCTGGTTGGAGCAAGGGCAGGTAGGGGTCACGGGGTGACGCAAACGCTGACGGGCCTAAGAATTTATGCTCTGATTTTCTAACATCCAGAGGCTGCTTGGTAACCAAAAGCTACCAAAACTACGGCTGGGTACTCACTGCTAGGCCAAAATTCCTCCAGGAAGCGGAAAGCCTCGCTTTACAAAGCCGAGTCTATTTGCAATAATAACCTGTGGCCAGTTGGGCAGGCGTGCAGCCAGGAGGAGGGCTCGGCTTTTCCGTGCCGTAAGGAGGCAAAGCCCCCGCGCCGCTGCTGGGCACCGTCCTCCCGCGGTGTTTGTTGGGTGAGCTTCGTGATGCTCCGTCCCGCCAAAAGATTTAGGCGATGCAATTTGAGACGAGTGCCAAAAATGCAGGGTAACGCAAAGCCCCCTCTCTGCCAAACTGAGTCTCCGTCCGAACATCCGACAGCGAAAATCCGGCACGGAACGAGCCCGCGCAGCGCCGGCCGCGAGCCCCCTCCGGGACTGCCAGGGAGCGCACGCGGATCCCGCTGCCAAGTCCGAGAGCGATACAGCCTTATTTAATGACGAGCTGATTTTAAAACCCCCACGATAATACAGCTCTGTCAGTCGATCTCATTGCCATGAAAAGAATCAGAGCACCCATATTCTGTGTAGCAGAATTAGATTTCATCCCCCCACGTGTTTTAGAGGTCAGCCCAAAGATAAGCCTCTACTTCCATTATAACCCTTGGTTTTAAAAGTTTATTTAAAAAAAAAAAAAAAGTTAAAAGCAATAGCAGGAAGCAGGGTGTGGGGCTGAGCAGAAGCGCGAGGCGAGCAAGAGCCCGCAGCTCCCCGTGGGTGGGGGTCGGTGTCGCCTTTTAGAGGCCCCCACTTCACTTCTGCTCGAAGCAGCCCCCCCAGCTGAAGAAAGCAGCGTGTGGGAAACGCTCTCTAACTGGCCTCGCCAAGTAAGAGTATTTTGGCACAAGTATATACCATACAAAAGGAATAACCTCATTGATCTGAGAAAAGATTTACAGCTAGGCACTAGAGAGAGCTTTCTCTGTTGTTGTTCATTAGTCTTTCTGATCATGCTGAACGAAACAGGCTCATTTACAAAGTTATTTTAGGACACAACTTGGAGGTTCGACTTGCAACCAAATGGATTTTGCAGCTTATGGGGATTAAATATTCTATATACAGACGGGAAAGCAGATGAGCGGCTCCACGGCTGGTTGGCGAGGAGCCAGGCGACCCGTCGGCCACGGGTGACGCCCCGTGAGGGGTCCCAGCACCCACCGTGAGCGGGGGGCGTGGGAACAGCCCCGCTGCGCTTCGCCGGTTACCGCTCGCTCGACCCCACGGCGCCCGAGAACGCCGCGTTCTTGCCATCGTCACTCGCAGCCCCGACGCCGTCGCGTGGAGGCAAGGATGCTGCAAGCGAGCGCCAACGCCGGCCCCGGCCCCGCACCCCTCCCAGGGGACAATCCACGCGCCATCCCTGCTGGAACGACACAGCTTTGGCTTCCCTATAATCGTCGTTTCCTCAAAACTCGATCTTCCCTGCAAAATCTGCACATTAAATGCCTTCACAGCACCCTCCTGTGGGGATTCCGCGTCCATACAGAGACGGGGGCAGCTAGAAATGGGGCAGGCGAAGGAAACCCTCCTGCGCCGGCGACGCTGGCAGGGACACGCAGCACGAGCCGCCCTTCCCGGCTGCTCGGAGCGCGCCAGGCCGGCCTGCCACCGCGCGCCACGTCCCCGGCTGCTGAGCGGGGCTGGGGCTACGAGGCAACCCCGACCGCACCGTGGCCACCGTCCCGAGGGGATGGGCCCCCGCGGCTGGGACAGGGCGAAGGCGGGGGCTGCGGCCAGCGGCACCGCCACGCTCCTCCGCTTGCCATGAAACCACCCAACACTTTGGTGTCTGTTGCCGATTCAAAAAGCCAAGTAACAACGGGTAATTTAAACAAACAACCAACCAACCCCAAACAAAACCTAAAACAAACAAACAAAAAAACCAAAAGAAACCCCCAGACCCCGGTTAAAGCAGATTTTCCTGTAGTAACCGCTGACAAATAGAAACGCCACCTCGACTGTTTCGCTGGGGGCTGCGATTGCAGCCCAGGTGGGGTACGTGAACGCGCACCCACCTGCTCCCAAACCCAGCGGCACCCATCGAGCAGCACGCGCCTTTGGAATCACTTGGGCTTTAACACTTCTCTTTTCGTGGTGATGCCACATTTTAATTCGGATCCTTGAAAGCATTTTTATCCTAAGCCACGGTGGTTTTACCACTTTGCCGCCAAGATGAGAACCAGGCAGTTGGCTCATTTCTCGGAGGAAGACCTGAGAGTTTATAATTATTACCTTGCTAAACAGTTACGTTAAAACCCAAAGTCGGTTTGTTAGTGACGCTGTTGATGGGCAGCATTGCGAGTGGTACTGAGGCACAGAAATCCCACAGATATCCCACACCTTCCCACTTTTAGCAAAAACGCTGTAAAATTAAAGGGTTGAATACATCTCAAATCTGAATTATTGATTATCCTTTAGGTTATGTAGTAATTTAACGTGCCTCGCCATGCAAGGCTTGCAGAGCGCGCGCCGATCAATTCACTCCTGCGACGTGCCCTGAGAACACGCGTATGGCACGATTCACTTCCAAAGCATCTCACACCAAATTAGTTAATCTTAATAGGTGATGCTTCTGGAAGAACAAACCAAGTTTTCTGCTTCCCAAATAAATAGGATTTTTTTAAAAAAAACATCCAGCATGAGAACATCCAGGTGCAGTGCACAGGCACACACAGAGCCAGCCTCCTGTACTTCAGATGCTTCGCGGCGAGGGAAGAGCGCTTGCGGGCAGGCTGATATTCCCTCACTCACCGTTTCCTCCACCCAACAAGGCAAGTTCTTTCTTGGGACCACTGCCACTTGCCTGGGATCGCACATCGCTAGCCCATCCCTGGAGCACAGGGGTATCCCGTCACAAAAACCCAGGTCATTTACGATGTCGAGAGCAAAGCTACAAAAGCAGGCAGTGCCTGCTCGCCGCGGGCAGGGGGCTGGCCGGAGGCAGACGCTGGAGGACGGAGGCTCCCGGAGCGCCGAGCAGCCGGCCCCGCGCCAGCCGTGCCGGTTGCAGGGTGGCAGATCACCCGTGCAGGGGAAAAAGCGGCACAAAATTTGGGAGCTGGGTGCACTGCAGGCAGGCGCCCAGCACGGCGCGTGGGAACACCGCCTTCACCGCAGGCTCGCTGGTTTAGGTCCTGGCACAAAGCGTAGGGTTCCAGACAGAACTGCGACTTGCGTCCATGTAGATGGGAACGTCAGCGTAGAGACGCGTTGCTTAGGGACGGGGTTTGGGGGTGGGATGGCAGGGTTGGGGTAACGGCTGGACTCGATGATCCGAAAGGGCTTTTCCAACCTAAAAGGTTCTACGGTTCTGAGGACACGCGTCTAGAGAGCAGCGAAGGAATACAAGTGTTTGGTGGATTTTCAGTTATAGTTTTTTTAAAGTTTTAAACCTAGAAGCCTTGGAAAAAGCCTGTTCTAGGACCCACTCGTCTCCCTTAGCCATCCCCAAACAGAACAGTGATCCAATAAGCTGCATTAGATGGACTTTGCATTGCCAACAACTGAAACACTGCGAGGACGCGTTACGCTCCAGATTGATTTAGAATTAATCAGAAATAAACCGTCAGAGATTAGCACCTAGTTTGGAAAATTCAAGTGCAAAACTGCAATTAAAAATCACCTTTCCGTCACTGGAAAGCCTTTCCACAGTCTCATACTGGACACTAACTAAACCCTCCTCTTGAAAGTTAAAAATTCACTGCAGTCATAAGCTGTGAGAAAGGAAGAGCTGCTCAGCGTGTCACCTCTAGCTTGCTACCGAATTCCAAGCCATCACCGAGCTCCAAGGCTGCTCTGCCAGGGCAAAGCAAGGCAGCGGCTGATGGCAAGTGGGCGTGTGGAGGCGAGGGCCGAAATCTGTCCGGCAGAACCCGGAAAGGCAGAGCAGAGCAGGCAGGAGCCGCAGCAAGATGAACGGAGAGCACTATTTTTGTCGTTACCATGCCACGAAATTTGTGCCCGGGGAAGGCTGGGACTGGGTAGGAGCCTCTCATCGTTAGCAGATGTAAGACATTACTCATTGTTACTACTGTCAGAAGCTACAGCATCATCCAGGCAGTGGCAGCAGCACGTTCTGGAGGAGAACACCCCATTTCTACCTTAAAGAATATCAGTTCTTCCTCCGCCACCCAGCCTTGCTTAGTGGATAGTAGAGACACAAAGAAAACGTGTCCTAAATAAATGGAGAAGAGAAAGGCAAATGAAGAGTTTGATAATAAAATTTAGCAACCTGCAGCCTTTTATGGGGGGGAAATAACCTCAACAGCTGGAAGGACACCCTTCCTCGCATCAAGGGCAGGAACCGAGGCCACGAGGTAGCACGCAGATCGGCCCCAGCCCCGCCGGCATCCCACGGAGGACGGCCCCAGCCCGCTTGCTTCTCTGCATCTCCAAGGGGAAAAGCGAATACCAAAGCACAATCCCTTCTCGCCAAATTGCATGGGGACCCAACTGCCGAATTAGTGGGCCTACCACCCTGCTAACGCACGAGGACCCGGGCAGGCGGGAAGTTAATGGGCTGCCTTGGGTGGAAGAGTAGCAGCGCGTCTCCTGGGGAATTTACAGCCGAGTGCCGCGGCACCTTCCCCTGCCAGGCCCCTCGCAAAGAACGGGGAAAGGCAAGTTCTCGTATTTGTTTCATATGTTCATCACAACAGGAACATCACCCAGATCTAGACTAGGTCCAAGTAATAATCACTGTAATTAGCACTTCATTCATATAATTACCAGCAGAACCCATAACATTTTACAAAGGAGGTAATTACCCATATTTTACAGCTGAGGAAACAGATACAGTGCAGGTGAATAACTTAAAAGAAATCATCAGTAAATCTGTGGCACAGCCAGAGACTGCAATTATCCTTATTCCCAGCCAAGGCTCTCCCCAACAATCCATGCTGAATTCACTTCTGTCTTGTGGGAAGGAATCCAGAGAAAATAAACATAAACTGGAATTTCCAATGTCTAGAAGAGCTGAAAAGCAGACAAGCCAAACCTGAAGGAGAAATAAAAACACATTTTTATCACCGAACATTTTCTCACCCGAGGTCTGCAGCTAAGAACGAAGGAAAGACAGAGAACCCTCGCGCTAGCAGGTACAGAAAGCCAAAGGCAGGGTTTCGATTGCTACGGGAGTTCTACTTCTGTAAGCAGAGTAAAAGCAGAAGCACAAGACCGAGCCGTGGAAGGCTGCCCGACGGCGCCGGCTTACCCCCTCAGCCATCAAAGACCTTAATGCATTTTGAGAATTTAAAGATGAAAGCGATAGCAATAATTAAGTTATTGAAGGACTCTGCAAAACAATACATACACAGAGCAGCAAGCGGGGCGAGAAGCCTGGGAAATTCACCCCCACCCCAGAGGGGAAACTCCTGGAGAAGCCAGGGCAGCAGCGCTCCCCCCGCCCGCGAGGCTGGCGCGGCACTCGGGCTTTCCTGGGGAAAGCGGGAGCTCCCGAGAGCTCCCCAGAGCTCCCCTTCCCCGCCAGGCACCGGAGCCGCAGGATTCTCGCCTAGAGGCTGCCAGCCCTCAAACACGTTCGCAGGGGACGGCTGCCCATTTGCCCATTTGTTAAGGTTGCTGCGTACAGACAGATTCAGTCCAGAAATCTGTGTTTTCTCAGATACAGACTTCGGGGGGGGGGGGGGGAGGAAATCTGTCCCGTACGCTTTTTCATCCTGCGTGTTTGGATGAGCTTTACTATTAACAGAAAAAACCAATGTTTGCTTGTGTTGACTGATACGTCTGTTTTTCAAAGCAGTGCAGAGGGAAGCGAGCCATTTGTCTGCGGCCCATGTGTACTTTATTAAGTGAACAGCACATGCAGATGATTGATACCCACGGACATCTATTAGGCTGAATAAAGCAGATTAGGTTAATCCGAGCCCAGCTGCATTACCTGAACTGCAAGGCATGCAAAGTTCTAAATCTAGCAAACGTGCCAAGTGTTTCATTTCAGCCATTTAGCCTTATGTTAAGGTTAGCGTATAAAAGCATCCAGCAGTAGAAGATACTGCACGAATTTCAAAATTAAGACTTGTTTCACGAGCGGATGTTATCAACATTCTGGCTTTGAGTAACAGGAAAACCTCGCAAGCAGGAACCAATCTCTCAGCAGAGTATTCTCTTAGTATTTAAATAGACAAATGCTTTGCTTTGCCAACATTTTGCACAGCATTTGTGTAGTCCTTTGATTAAGTGTTTGAAGAAAACACCTATTTTAGTTCCTGCTCAGTAAAAGGAATTAAGTTGCATCGCCTCTTGCCATAAAACGGCCGACTGTCGCTGATCGGACCTACTGCCACCCAGCAGCCCTGCAGCAGGAACCCAGGGGCAGAGGTTGAGCTCGGGTAAATGGCAACGCTACTGCCCCGTTAACAAAGCGCCTTTTCCTACCAATATTTGCTGGTTTTACGCAGGGAGCCGAGGACCACTCCTGCCTTCCCTTCCCGAGAGCTCCACCTCCTCCTTCCCCCGCCGCGCCAGCACCCGGGCAGCCCGTGCAATAGCTGAACAGGCGCCATCCTCATTCCCTACGGATTTCCGTGAATGACCACCTGCATCTATCGGAAAACCTGGGAAGAGCACGTGAAAGAGCATGCACCGTCCTGCGTCACCCCAACACCCTGCCAGAGACACCCAACTGCTGCCATCACCGAGAGCGCTTACCTTATGAAAAGAAGGCAGGATGGACATGACAAAGTATCTCCTGAAACCAGGAATTCTGGCCATCTTGTGTGTTTGGATTACTGACTCCGATGCCCAACAATTGACATTTTTATTCCATCGCTTTTTTTCCTCGCTATTTATCTACCAGGAGGCAGCCGAAAGCCAGCCCTCCGCGCAGAGGAGGGAGATTCCCTTTGGTTTCCAGATGTCTAAATAAGGGGGTTTTAAAAATTGCTTTCCTAGAAAGTCAAGGCATCCACGTCTGACTGCTGCCGATATAAAATATGTGTTACAAGGAGGAGAAAAATAGTGTTCAAGGCGTCTTCTCGAGCAAAATAAATATTTTTTCCACCGAGTTTTAGAAACGCTGCTCTGAAGACTGGAGAAATAGCTCAAGATGATTTTGGAGGATCATACTTCTCAGGCTGACAGGCAGCATTAAAACCAGAGGAAAAGCCAAATCCCAGCTATCCAAAACACGCTCGATGTGGGGGCGGCAGCCTTGTATACCACAATTGATGACTCTCGGCCTACAAAAACTATTACAGCTAAAATTTGGAAGAGGAAGGGAAAAGGAAAAAAGCACCCAAAGGCTTCAACCGTGGATGTAGCAGGCTGGGATCGTCTACCTCGGCTCCCAGCCACTGGGGCAGGGAGAAACGCGTCCGTCAGGGCGGAGGAGCCGCCGGCCAGCAGAGGTTTGTGAATGCTGGGTTTGCCTGCCGCGTTACTTTAAGGGGCGACTCTGCAAACACAACGAAGGGCAGTTTAAAAACAGCGATCTTGCCATTCAAACACAAACATTAGTGCTGAAATCCTGTTTTCTCAATCAGGGATGCTAATTAAAAATAGAAGATGCTTCCTGAAAACAGCCTCTGGCGACGGAGGGGCATCCCCGCTGCTCTGGGGCTCAACCCCCCAGGCCCGCGGAGGCCCCCGGTGGATACGGCAGCTCAGGCTCAGCCCGTGGGCCCGCGGCACCCCCGGCAAAGGCTGCGGCGGCGCTCGCTGCAGCCTCCGTTCCTCCAGGGGGGGGTTTCAGATGGGCCGCAGGCTCCTCCAGGAGGGGCCAGGCACGGGCAGCTGCCAGGTGAGGTCGGGTGAGCCAACTCGTAATGTGCAAACAGCTCACTACAATTTTAATCTGTAGTTCTAATGAACGATATAAAGTTTTATAAGCATCAACAAGGCTCAGAGAAGACCTAAATCCATTTCAGTGCTCATTTAGCAGCTTCATCTGTGTGCAATTAAAACTTCAGCATTAAATGTTAGAGAATAAAATAATGAGACACTTAAAAAATAATCTGTGCTTCAGTGGGCCATGCTCAGTAGATTTCATATCTTTTACAAGATAAAAATAGAATCTGGCCAAAATCTGTGTCTTTCACGCCTGTACCCTTTCAACAGAAAAACGTAAAGGAACGGCTGCTAAGCTCTGGGGACTTCACTACCCCCTGTACACACAGATCCGCTCCTTTAGGCACATCTCAAAGCACTGGTAACTCTTCTTTCAGCTTCAATAATGTAAAAATAAATGTAAATTGAGTTTCAGTTGAAGTTTTCATGTTGGTCTAAAGCCCGATCTTTTATTAAAATAGCTATCGTTTTCCAGCTGGTGGTTAGGAGAAGTTATCTTCAGGACGGGGAACAAAATTTTAACAATACAGAGTATTTCTTACTCATAAGAGCATCTTAAATGCTCCCACGATTACTTTGAGCTATTAAAATGTGAGCAGGGGTGGGGGGGATGGGGGGAGGATGGGGGGTGGGCAGACACCAAACAGCGTATGTTTTACTGACCAAAAGAACTGTAGAAAAATGCAAATTAAAACCAAGGATGTACAGAAATATCAAAATAAATTAGATTACTGGGAGAACACAGGTCAAAAAAAGTAATGTACTATACAAGAAACATACACACAGTTAAACTTAAAAGAAGCAAAACCCAATGAAAATGACATACTTTATTTTTTTTTTTAACAACTGACATATTTTTTATTCAACAAAAGCCAATGTTACATATCTTCATAGAAAAAAAAAAGACATTTGGGGAGGTCAAAGAACGCTACAGTTTAAAATGATGAAATGTTACAGCTTGCACACCAAAATTAAAAATGAAATGAAATTAAAAAAATGAAATGGTTACCAAAGTAATGCAGGTCAAGGGATCAAAGGTGAAGGGTCACACATTATTAAAAAGAAATCCAAAAGGGCGTCTGCATCAAGATCTCTGCAAAACAAAGGAGCTTCAGTGAGTAAAGCTAATACCTTCCATGGAAGCACATCAACGCTCTCGCAATCCACACACAGCACACGGCAGCACCCTCCGGCCGCCCTGCTCCCGCCTGGCCACGCACCCGCTGCCGCAGACCCCGCTGCGGCCACGACCGCCCAGGCTACGGGGATCCACGACGACGCCCAGCAGCTTCAGTTGCATTTGTTTGGGTTTGGGTTTTTTTTTTTAAACCTCCCTGCAGCAGGGCTTCTAGAAGTCTTCCCATCTGCATACTGGTGCATTGGTTTCGCTCCATACAAAACGTGCTTCGGAGCGCAGGGCTCGCGTGCGTGAGCAGCGGCGCACGAGGCACGCGGTCCCGCTGCTGCCCTGACCTTCCCTCGGGAGGCTCCTGCCCAGGGAGAACACCCACGGCTGCCAGGTCACCCGCCTGCAGGGCGAGCTTTACACGCTCCCTTTCCAGAGTTTGCTTTGTTCATCGTAACCGTGCAATATGGGAATTATTGACACGTGCACACCCAACTCCTAACGTCATAACCTATCGGTTTAACGCTACACTAAGGAATCAAATGTGGTTACCAAGACAAAGGCCTCTCCTCCTGGAATTTCAATTACACAGAAGCTATAAGAAAAAACCTTTGGCATCCCCTTCCAAGGAAGATGCAGTCAATTATCTACACTGAACGTACGCAGAGAGAGAAATATTTACATCAGATAACTCTGGGTAAAAGGCACCCATCAAGGGCATCACATCCACTTCAGCATCCCTCCCCGCCCCCCTCTCGCCCGGCCTGGCAAGGCAGTGAGTTTGGGAGTCTCTCATCTGGACCAGAACAGCTTCATGCTTGAAGCCACAAAACCAACCCACTCCACAGAACTGTGTCTTCTGAAGGCAAAGAAGCCACCGATGATAGAAAATCACTGTATTCAAAGTGAAGGGTAGTGCCATGACCTGATTTGCCCACACATTTTTCCCAGAAAACATCGCACCTTTCTGCATCACTCCTGCTTTACGTACACGGCAGTCGAGACCCGCTGCAGAAAGTGGCAAGGTCTCTATTTTGAATATCCCCCTCATCATCAGCGCGTGGCCAACTCTCCTGCTAAAGTTACTGCCACGCGTTGGAGTTAAAACGAAGTTCTTGCCATTATTTCCAACATTTATCCATTCCAATTGCTGTGAACCAAAACAAAAAGTCAGCTTTTCCACTGCTGTTTCACCCACGGGCTGAGGCTGGGTCCTTTAATCGCCATTTACACTACAGATCTGTAGGACAGCCTCAGCTGGGAGGAACGCTACGTGGAAACCAAGCGACTTAGAAATAATTCAGCAGCAAAGACACAGATTTGCAGTGACTCAGCAGCTCATTAAGTCCAGACGGTTTTAACATGAATCATATTCTCAGGAAGACCCCACACCTCGGGAACTCCTCGAAGGTGAGCACGACCACCCCATGGACACGGCTGCCGGCACAGGCAGCCCCGCCGCGGGTCGTGCCCTGGGTGCCGCGTCCCCCAACACGAGCCTCAGGCTCCCTCCCAACTTCTCGGGTAACACAAAGTTTGCATAAAGCTGAGTTTTAAATAACCACAATAATATTTTGCCCATGGGATGGCAATTGGCTCACGGCTGGAGCCAAACGGGAGTTAAACCAGAGACTGGAGTTAAACTGGCGTTAAACTGGGGCAGACCCCAAAAGCACAACGCCTCACCGGCACTTTACCAACGCCCCTCCACTGCCCCCCCCGCCAGCAAACAGCTCCCTGCTCCGTGTTCTGTGGTCGACAGCGTTTGTAAGCAACGGGGTGCAGGCGCCACTTTAAAGGAAGGAGCACAAGGGCTTGGTTGGCATTTCTCCCCTCTCCCACTCTGCCCCCAGGCACGCTTTGCTCCCCCCAGCGCCCCAAAGACCACCCCTGTTGCAGAAAACAGGCTGGTTTCACTCTTAGTCGTTCTCCCCAAGTACTGCCCCTGCACAAACCCTTTGCTTCTCTTGGCACTCCTTTTTTCCTTCTTCCTCTAAATCCCCTGATTTTCCTCTTCAACATGAAACAGCCGCCCTCGGAAGCAGCGAACACAAGACCGAGAAGACGGGATTTCAATCACTTAGGAAATGCAATCTCCTCAGTTTCCATTCATTTGACAAGTGAACCGATTCATTTGTGTTTGTATACGCCAGTCCCAGGCAGAGAGACATTTAAATTGACTTTGTAAATTGACTTTGTTGTAGCGTTTTCCTTATAAAATGCGATACAAAGTACAACTCCTGTAACACACCAGCCAGTATTTTACTCGTGCTGGGCAAGCCAGAGACCCAAACCAGTGATGCCGCGGTACCTACCACTACCGTTGGCATTCCTGTAGCTACACAGCCACTACATCAGTGCGCTGCTGGCTCTGCCACGCTTGAAGAAGGGTTCACAGAACTCTTCCTTCCACCTTCCAGGAGGTGGAACAGTCCACCTTCTGAGACCATACTTCAGAGTAACCACGTACCACCAAAAAGGACGAGCCCCAGCAGATGATGCAGGTTAGGAAAAGCTCACCGGGTTAATCAATTACAGGAAATAGTTCTCCACCTTATTTTCCCGCATTCCTAGAATGATCTGTGATGCCAGAGTGGGGTAGGTGTCTGGGCACGCACTTGTGGCTGCTGAACGACAGTTGTCTGCACAACACCTTCAGCAGGGGAACCTGGAGGGGCCCAGCATGGCGAAAACCCCAAGAGCCCCTTCCACCTGAGAGAGCCACTGAAGGTTTGCCGAGAGGTGTTGCCCCCGTACCCAAGATCAGTTCTGCTCTCGCCTGCTCCATCCCGCGGCGCGGCACGCCGACGGGCCCGTCCGTCTCCCGAAGAGCGGGACACCGCGGCTGCGCCTCCCCGTGCAGGAGCAGAGGGCAGCCACCGAGAAGCCTGTACGTGGGGCACAGCCACCGAGTGCTCAGAACAAACCGGACCAGTTCCACTCCAAACCAACTGCTAGAAACTTTCAGAATTTGTAAAAATATTCAGGTGTTTTGCTAGATTGCTGATGGCACAAAGCCAGCGAGTTGAAGACCAGCAGCGTTTTATACTTTCTGTGTAATATGCTAAAACTGATTATGAAGTTGTTTTTTTCTTTAGCTATTATTAAGTGTAAAAAAGTTAATCTAATTCATTCAATCGAATTCATTTGGAAAAAAAGCCAGGAGGGCAGCGTATTATCCAAAACAACGCGTTTCATCTGTTTGCTGTGCTTGGCAGGATTCAGTCTGGTCCCCGGACTCCGACACATTGACTGCCCAGAACTGCACAATCAGCCATTTTCAAAGGCTTCTCATTCCCCAATTACAGCGCCAGCCCTAATGTTAACAAAAGGGACAGACAGACAGACAGTCGGGTTCTCCTAAGAGGAAGACGAGGACTCTCTCTCCACGAGGGCGCGAGCGGCATAGCAGGTATCGCTGCTTTTGTCTAGAATTGCCAGGAACAGCAACCTTGCAATTCTGCTAAATCACCGAGCCTGCTCACAACAGTCACTAATTATGTAAACATGACTGAGAAACTGCAAAAGCAAAGCCAGTAGCAGATTTTCTGCTTTGTACATTAAGCAAAGCGCAGAATTTCATTAATTTCACAAAATAAACCCATAATGAAGTGCTTCTGTTAAAGAGAAATTTCCATCTCGTTCACTGATTAGCCTTAACTCATCATCACACGCGCGGCGAGGAGAGCCGCCCACACGTGCCAGACGGCAGCAGTCAGGTGTACGCACACGTCGCTCCTGGCTCTGCTCTCCTCGGGGCGCAAATGTAATATTTCCTTCCCATTTCACTCCCAGAGCTTTTCCTTCTCCTTTAAAAGAAGTGGGTTTCCTTACACGTCTGTTCTTGGCCAAGAGGATGGAGGGGCTTTGGAAAGCACGGGACCAACTGCTAGTAGAGCAAGCGTCCAACTAGCCGGTGACAAACCCAGCTGGGACGTGCCCTTCCAGCTGCAGCGCCTAGCAGAAGACCACCACACCCCCCCCCAAACAAGGGACACGAGTCAACACCAACATTCTTGATTCTACAGATGCTCTAGCTGTTCCAGCACTTGGCAAGCGTTTTGCCCTCAACGAGGCACCTCCTTTCATTCACAAAGCCTTGCGTTAACTTGTTGGGCCCCCAGCTCAGCAGGGACCCAAGGGCAGCCCCACACGCCATACCAACGGTGGCAGGAGATGCCGCGTGGGAAGCCTGCACAAGCCGGGCCATGCCCGCTTCCCCCCGCTCCTCCAGCAGAGGACCATCAGAAAGCAACAAAACTTCTAAGAATAGCATTTGCCAATACCACCATAACATTTTATACTCCATGATCACATGGGCAGCAGGCAATTAGTCAAAATTAAATATTCCCACTGCTCTTGAGAGATCGCAGAGCTGATGCCGACCGCGAGGATGTTCCAGCTTTGGAAGCACTCGGCAGCTGCAGAGCTCTCACAACAGCGGCCAGCCTCTGGCTTGGGGAACCTCCACGCTTAAGCACAACGCCTCTGAATTAACTTGAGCTTAATGGAAAGCATTAAACAAAATACACCGAGTAACCTCGCAGCCCTCAGGAAACCGTAATGAGCGCTGCTGCTCTTCCAGCGAGTTTTGCCGTCTTGACGGCACGTGGCAGACCTGGGCAGGCATCCCTTCCTCGCTCTGCCCGTGGCGACAGCAAAAGCTGATCCCGTGCGCTCCCTCTCAACCCCATGAGTTCATAACACGCAAAGCTACTCTGGGAAATAAGGTATGAACTGGTGCAGTAATGGCGCAAAGAGTTACACCACCACACCACCCAGGGCTGGTGTTTTAAGTTTTCAGACATAAGACTTAGCCCTAAAAGGCACTAAAGTATTAAAAAAACCCCAAAGTATTAGCATGGCAGTACGTTGTACTGCTCGGTCTTTACCCAGAGCAGCACTTTGATGAACAAACTTGTGATGACAGGAGCCGTGCCGGTAACCGGCTGCCTGACACTCATCTGCTGGGGGCTGCGGGGGAACGGGAGCGGCAGGCGGCAGACAGCGCAACGCTTCCACCTCCTCCCGGCGAGCCTTTTACAGTGGAATAGCCAGCCTGAACACTCGAGGCTTGCGTCCCAAAACAGCCTGGGTCCCTTACGCCCATCAGGCAATTCTCCAAGCCCTCGAGATCATCTCTGCGCTTTAGAGAAATGAACGGAAATACCTCGATGTCGAGCAGAAGAGGAGAATGTCACTGTCACACGGGCAAAGCAAAAACGCCAGACCACATCAGAGACGTCAGTGAGCACGCGACTCAAGGTCCCCAAGGCAGCACCGTCAAAGACTTTATTCCTATGCTAAATAATGCTCAAATACAGAGTTTCGTAATTGCACTTATTTGCACACTACTGAGCAGTACTTGAGCCTGAGATTTGTAAAAAGTTGATGCTAGATATCCCACTGGGAAATGGGGCGATTCTGCCTTGCCCCTCAAGAGCCTGAGCACATGAAGCAATTACCTCTGGTTTTTTCTACCATAGAAATTCCAGGCTTCTCCCAACAGAGAACATAAATATAGAATACTGTCAGAAACAAAAGCTCTAGGTAGCATTTTACATTTCCGATGTTTAACTTTTCCTTCTTTCTCGTACTGTGTCATTAAGTGTTTACAAGGATGATTAATGACTGCGGCTGCCAACTCCATTAACGAAAGGCATCTCTGCTCAAAGCTGCAATCCCGCTTTTGGCAAGCGCCGTGCAGAGACAAGGTTACTCCGACACCCTTGAGCCCCTGCACCCATCCGCGCCGCTGAGAGCACCGGAGCCTGGCTCCCGGTTCCCAGATAACCGGGTCGCTTGACAAAGACACAGGATGCATTTCCTGCTGCCCAAAGTGATTAGTGGTTAACGAGCCAGCGACCTTTGCCACCTCTATTACAGACAGACACCGGGCAAAGCGGAAGGTCAACCGAGTGCCCGGAGGGACACACGGACGCCCGCTCTGCCCTGCAGTGCTTTGGGAGCATCAGCCCCACTCCCCATGGAAGGGACCCAAGACCCAGCACCCCCAAAATCCACGTTTGGTGTGCACCGCCAGCACGTCAAGCAAGCTACAAGCAGCACCACACTATGGGAAGTCTTTGCTCCACCCAGTCACTAAAACCAGGACCAGATCCATATTACACAAACACTAAACCAGTTTGAAGTGAACAGTGACCGAAACCCAAGAGCAAGGAACTCCCTCACATGCAGAGAGTGTTGCAGAACTTCCTGGCAATTAACTGATTTGTCCTAACATGAGAAATCCTATGAAAATCCCCTTTCTATCCTCCCCCAGAGCAAGAGAAACAAGCACACACACACTTTGTCACAGGGATCTCAAAAACTGTAAAACTGTAATTAAATTGCTTGGCTAAACTTATGATTTTGTATCTCTGGTTAAAAAAAAAAAATGAATGAGAAGGAACACTTCCTTCACTAGGAAATATAAAACCACTATAAACTTGATTTAAGACAAGGTGACATCTTGATATGGAAATATATTTCCATCGAACATTTCAGTTAAAACGGCATAATCTGCTGGAAAGCAAACATCTCGATATCGTGTTCCAGGCATCTTTAAATGCTCCATTTCTCTTGCTGCTCATAGCTTCTTTTACTAAGTGCAAGTCACCAACAACCTATGCCGCTCTCAGAGGATATTGTTTCTCCATCCCAATTACCCAATTCAGAGCAACGGATCCCCATTTTCCTCAACCTGCAGACGAAAGCACTCAGAAAAAGTTATTTGTGGCATTCCCATGGCGATGCCCTGGTAGAGGAAAGAACAAACCCCAGCTGCTCCCTGACCCCTGCGAATGCCTCGGCAGCGTCTCATTTGCAGATGCAAGGGAACCATCAGCAGATGGAGCCTACGCGCCAGCGCCCAACGCGCGCCCTCGATGCCGCCTACCAGCCCCGGTGCCTGACGGTACGTTTGCACTTTATTTCCAGCACCCGCAGACGTGCACAGGGGCCACGTTTATCTGTCACTGAAACATCCCCACACAAAGGAGCAGCAAAAGCAATGCTGAAGGGTTTTGAGCAGTAGCCAGGTCGTAGCTGGGCTAGGAGGGCCGGCCCCGAACGCACCCCGCACCACGTCCCACACCAGCGCCCACTGCGCTCGCACTCGGGAGCGGTCTACGGCTGGACCAGACACCCGTCAGTTTGTCCGAACAGGGACGAGTCTGAGGGAGGGCAGCAATGTCACGGACACATTCAGAGCTGTTAAGCTACTTTATGCGTTTTATTTCTTTTATTTCTTTTAATAAGCCTCCCTATCGGTGAGACGCCTCACAAGCAGTACTGGTGATTTTGGATTCTGGCAGTACCACTGTATATAACGCATCGTTCTCGTCTATATTTCAGAACTCATGCCCTCACCAGCATAGACAGAACGCCTGTGTACTCAGATGACAAAACATTCCCTTAGGAATGACTCTGAAGGGTAGCCCAGCTAATGCTGTTATTCAATTATACCCCAAGAAAAATTCAAGTTTTATAACAGTGAACAGAATTAAACTTCCAGGTGGGGGTGGGGAAGGAAATAAAATCTGTAAGCTAAGCTGCCTCCTCCCCCGTAATTAACACAAATTTTCCAAGACTTCATCTAGGCATAAGATTCTGCCTTTTTCTTTTTTTCTCTCTGAGCTAACGAGGCCAAAAATCTCTGGCCACAAGAAAAGCTCCTCCTTTTAAATAATGCAGTAGGGAAACTGGAACCGACACACCACGTACGCTGGCAGGGACCGCACCAGCAATAACCCACGGACAGAACCAGCTCCCTGTCCCTGCTGCACGGCAGCCACAGGGACAGATTTTGGAGGAGAGAGAGATATAAATGAGTGTGACAAACTTGACATTCAGAGAGACAGAAGTGGGTCGGCTTTTTTACCTACTAGCTGATGATTTGTGGTTATCAGCAAACAATCCATCCAGAATTAAGGTACGAGACAAGCCCACACCAGCAGCGTGCTGGCAAGCACCATCAAACCCGTTCACTTCCCCCTCTCCAGAACGTGGACACGTCCTTCAGAAGGAAGGCTACGCTCCCAAATTCCTCTTCTAGCCTAATACACCTTGCAAGCACCTACGCTTTCCCATTTGTATCATGCTTATGAATCATAAAGATTTTCAGCTGCATGATTAACTTCCTTTGTCACATTCTGTACCCGGGGAGGCCACAGACACCAAACATTGTTCAAACAGAAAAGCCGAAAGCCTGCCCGTGTAAGTGTATACACAAGGCTCCAGAGGCAACAGAGACGCTGAGAAAAGCGACTGAAAACCAACAAGCTCTTTCCAACCCCAAGGAGCATCATTCTGCCACAAGCCTGTGTAGAGAGCTTGCGTTCTCAACCGTCTTTGTCAAAACATCGTCTCTTAGAGCCCCTGGAATTGCTACTCCTCCATGCCCTGTTCCCATTAGTATAAACACTATCAGAGAATAAATTGCAACCCACGTTTTCTACAATTTACATTTCAATTCCAATGACCCAAGACAAAACCAGCCACACAAAAGAGCCAATGCCAGGAACTTCCCACACGACCCGATTAACTCTGTCACAGTGCTTCGTATGGCAAAGACAGATGCTTGGCTTTAACTTTCAGACAAAAGGAGGGGGGTGAAGGACTCCAACTTTGAAAAATATACACGAAGTGACCCGTATTTGATTCCACGCTCAGCAAATATACCCAAGAACTGATCCATGCGCGGTGCTGCGCTCAGCTTGCCACTTGGCGGTTGTTAAACGCCCGAGTGCAGTTTTTGTTAACGCGTTTAGAAGTTACAAATGACTGATCAGAGGGACAAGAACAGTCAGCTTGCAACAGGCAGCTACTGAGTGGAGTCTTACAGGTAATTTCTCAAAGGCAATTGTTTGCATCATTAAATGACTCCCACAAATATGGCAAAGGTACTGTAGGGCAGTGCTCCTAAAAGCTAGAACTATACTGTGGGTATGGCCGTGTAACTTCCAGCCTTGCTGCCCAGAAGGAACGAAGGCAAGGGACTGCAGGCCTATTTGGCTCATTCTTCAACTTCACCTTGGCCCACCAGACACCCCAATTTTAAATGCTTCTGTTTCATTTCAGTGAGCCCAAACATGAGGTGTTAACAGGAGACAGGCAAACTAGCACATTCGGAGCAACTGGATTTCAGTGTAAAACGCCCCGTTCTGTGTGTCCCCTGTTCTTAACAAGATTCCTCAGGCAGGGGTCAGCCAGTTATTTCTCGGGACCCATTTGTCTGGAAAGAACATGCGCTGGTTTTTTGTTCGGCAGTCTTTACACGTAGTAAGACAACATTTGTTTAATGTGGTACCAAAACACCGATCTAATCTTAAGCAATTTTGAAACATGTCAGTAAGATGATACAAGATTTGACTCCGAGGCAAGCGACATACACACACACAAGCAATAGACTCCCACTACACTAGCAGTCGGCTCCCGTGTTCTCCTTCCAGTCTAGTCTAAAAGCTCACTTTCAACACGTAATAGGACTTTATTATTTAAACAACAGGTTCCAGAGCCAAGGAATTTATAATCAGTAACTTGCAAGGCAGGCTCTCAAAAAAAAACCCATAAGCGTCAAGTATGCTGATACGTTTAAGAATAAATAAGAGCTTTAACTACCTCATTAGTGTTCCAGCGGTGCCTCTCTTTCGGTAAACTTGAACATTTTGGTAGACATTCAAGCAGCTTCTTCGGTAAAAAGATTTTTACATGACTGCCATTGCTGTTCCCATGATCATCTAGGAAGAAGAGGAGACACGTGATGTATAACAGGACAATAGGTGGTTTCCACTAGGAGACCCAAGCTACGAGATGACTCGGAAACCCACCAGTTCCCTTGTCAAAGAGCAGGCGATTTGTCATTGCAAAGAAGAATACGGCTTTCTGTTGAAATTGCACCTTTATTTCAGAAATATAAATACAGTTTAACTCCTTGTGGTTGCAAAGTTTGAGAAGAGCTCTGATGGAACTGTGCACGAGGAGCCTGCGTGTGTGCTTACCTGTGTCTATTTTAGCTTATTATTTCCCTCGGTGACAAATTTTACAAGCAATAGTGACAAAACGTTATAGAAGCTGTGACCACAGCAGTATGACCTGCCAGGAAAGTCGTAAATGAAGTTCACACTTGACAGGATTTGCAAGTAAATAAGCACAGAGCCCCAGCACCTGCTATAATTTTGTCAAGCTGCAGCAGAAATGCAACTCAGGGTCTATTAGTTCATTTAAAACTAAAAAGCGCTGTACCTGACTGAAAACAGGTTACTTCTCCTTCCACGGACAGCTTAAAAAGGGAACATAGTTCCTCGATGTGAGAGTGAGCTAGGGGGATGGAAATCTCCTACTCCACCATACCTGGGGGGTCTCAGAAGCAGAAATAATGAAGAATACACAATTACTCTTTTTTGTTGCTAAAAGTGTAGAAGGTGCATTGACCCCCCTTAAAAAGACAAAAAAAAAAAAAAAAAAAAAAATCAAAAAAAACCCCAAAGCCCAACAACAGCCCCTAGAAGTCCCAGAAGCATTAACTTGATTGTGTCTGTCCAACACCACCTAAAGGATCAGAGCATTTGCGAACAGGGTGTGATTATAAACCAAACCAGTCCCCACAAGAACGGGAGCCGGAGCAGCAGGATGAGGCATCCCAGCCACAGCACAGGAGTTTTGCTCGTTCTCCTTCCAAAACCTCCCCATCTCTGCCTCTTCCACTGTCCTCCCACTTGCGTGGCAGATACTGGGCAGCAGTGTACGAGAAGTACACTTATTCACTGGCATTTTACCCTGCCAAATTAATTTCTAGTCATTTCCCCTTTGGAAATGTACAGAAAAAGGATATTAACTTTTTCCTTTTACATAGCTCATCATTTTATGTCATTACACAGATGCCAGCATCATGATAGAAACTCCTCTGTAATCACGTACGATACAGAAATCTCCCGTGACCTGCAGCAAACCAGAGAGAACCCGTCCCGCAAACGTTTTCGAAAGCGGGCCAAGAGCGCAAAGCAGCAGCCAGACATCCCAGTATTTTCAAAGCTTGATTATACTCTTGGATGTGTCAAGTTCAACAATATACACGCTGTTAAATCAACTACTCGTGCGAGCACAGCAGATGAGTTTACAAGATAAGCAGCGATGTGTATGATAAACGTGAGCTGCTCTATAATTTATGAGTCCTGTGCACTCCCCTGAGTTATTGGGAACTTCACGGCACAACCGCCTCAGCCTAAATCAACAGGGTTGCCAGTTCGTACTTCGTCCTGGGCGAACAAGCTGTTGGGCAGCATCAATCTCTGCTGAACCGATACAGAAATTGCAAAGAAGGTTCTCTCTATTCTTTTTTTGTACACCATTCCAGGATGTCCAGCTTGAGACGGAGTAGCTCAGACTTGACACTCCCCAGGGCTTTTTGGCCCAGCCTTTTCCCAGCCGATGTTCTGCACGTGTGACCATCACCTTTGCTCTTTCCCACCACCCCTGGCTGCCCAAAGCTTCACAAACACGCACGTCGGGACACTCGGGGCCATTCGCAAGGACACCAACTCGCCTGGGGCAAAGAACAGAGCCAGGCAGGGCCCCACCGCCACGGCAGCCCCCAGCCATGCCCACCTGGTATTTTCAGATCCGCCATCCGATTTAGCTGGTACCCACTTAACATTCCCCACATTCATTTTATACCGTTTTCACTTCTCATTCAAAATATTGCATTGCACTACATTCAATTCATTAAGGCAGCAAAGTATTTTACAGCACACATTATTGCTTTTATCAGCCAAACTACATCCCCAGTTACATCTCATCAGCTTATTTTCCATGGGTACATTTTAATTGACATTAATTGTATTACTTCCCCTTACCTCCGCATCAGTCAAGTCCTCTATCATTCATTCCATTATTTTGCAGGGCTGGCAGACCTCTAATTATTCAGCTCGTTTTATTAACTTTCTTCCACTGTCATCAATTATCAGTATTATTAATCCAGAAAGTGCCTATGGATAATAGATCCCCTAGAACTGTTTTGGTAGAAGTTACCAGAACTTGCTGACTCTAAACCTTCCAACTCCTGTTGTTAGCATCTCGTACCTCGGTGTCATTATAGCAACGGAAGGTCATTTTCATCGTCCTGTAATGTGACTACACCTCACGTACGCTTCCCTTTTCTGCATTTAGCAACAACATTTCTTCATTCCTAAAGTCCCCAACATGCAAAATGACAACTGCCACCCACCTCGAGCCAATGGGCCTTTCGTTAAAGAACTTTTTCGCTAGCCTCGTGCTCAGAATGACACACAATAATCACGTTATGGGAAGTGAATCCTAAATTCAGTGACCTCTAAAACAGGCTTGACCTTGGAAAAGGATGACGTTGGCCAAGAGAGGAAAGCCTAGGCAGATAAAACGGGGAAGCCGGGCACCGAAGAGGAGGATTGCTCTCCGTGCTGCACTAACAGTGCTGGCAGACCTCGGTCACCCCTGCACCCCCGCTCCGTGATTCAGCTTCCCTCATAAAGCGTTTGCCATCAGCAGATCCCCAAGCCTCACGTGGGATCTGTCATCCCCATCTACAGACTGGCCACCCAGAGTTCACATTCCTCCAGATCAGCCATCGCTTTGCTACTCGCGTTCCTCACAAATAATATCGCAATCCTTCCAGCTAAAACACGTAAATCTTTAGGGAGGTGGAGGAAAAAAAAAGTGGTTGTCCTTCGGTTTGAATCAAATCTGCCATTTCTGGTCAAGCTGACGTACCCACTCGCCTGCCGTAGAGTCTTCTGATAAAGTCAGAATAACAACAACTCAACACCGCTCAGCACCCACGCCCAACTGACAGAGCAACCAGCACGTTCCAGCGGGAGTATTATACATTTATTTGGAACTAAAATTTCCTCTGTAGTTAAAAAAGGAGCTGCAACTTCACATCGCTTACTTGATTTTACCATGCAAATCCAGGCCAGATTGGTACTTGAGCTTTCCTCCTCATATTATTTTTGCCATGGGTGCAACTTATGACATTGCGATCTGCAAACCCACCCAGTGTCAATAAAAAGTGCTTTTGCAAGCAAAGCTGCACTCGCCCAAGGAGGATCTGCCAGGAAAGCTGTATCAACATGGGGGGGGGGTGTTAGTGCAAAGCTGGCCGCAGCTCAAAAACATTTCCCAAGGCACGCACAGCCAATGCTGAAAACTGCAATACGGAAGCTCTACGCTAAAATATAGCGGCCTACAACGTATCTTGTTATAATTCAGTATGGAAATCCAAAATTTAAGTTCCATTAGCAATCTCTAAGATTACTTATTAGCAAACCAGAAACTCGTGTAAAATTAAGAAAGTACAACTATTATAAAGTTCATGGAAAGTTCCATATTAATTATACCACATAAACCCTTCGTAATTTTATGGGTTTCTTCATGCTCCTTGCACTTTATCCTCCCAAGGGATGCAACATGGGCCATAAAACTTTAAAGCACACAACAGCAAATCACACAGTGAGTCTAGGCTCTATCCTCGCTCTCCAAACAATCCCCCCCCCCTTTTTTTTTTCTTTAACTGGTTCTTAAATCTTCTGTGATCCAGGAGGTGAATTTAGATCTGTAGACCATTTAACTACCACAGTTTATCAAGATAACCTATAATTGGAGAATACAGAAATGGCTGAATGGGTGTTGATCCACTGCTGATTTGCAGATGGTTCTATACTGGAAATAAATATAAAGAATAAACCTATAAAATCAAACACGCAAGTTTCCTAACCACATTATTATGAAGTAATAACTTAGGGTCGGCCATCTTCTTAACTACCTCACAGGAGAGGTGTAAAAGGTGTTTCAAACAGGCACTTCTGTACAAAACAAACAGCCAGAATCACAACATAATTATAAGCTACTTAAATGGAACGGGAGGGTGTCAGGTTAAGCACGAAGCCCCCCACCGTGCCGCTGCTTGAGAGCCAAGTCAATACAGCTCAGAAGCAGCACCCATACGGACACAGCAAGCGCAGGCTACCGGAACGCATCCGGTCTTTGGCGCAACGGCAGGAATAACCCGTGCGCCAGTCCTCCTCACAAGGAAAACCACCAATGTCTGCCTTATTAGGAGGGCTCAGTCGTGACTACGCCAATACCCAGAGCAAAAGCACCGACTCTGTTCCCCTTCCTCCCGAGTCGTGCTTCTCAACCCTCCCGACTCTTCTGAAACTCCTCCCCTTCACAAAAAGCTACTCTTCCAATAACTCACTTTTCTAAAGATTATATATGAAGACATAGACAAAATGAAAGTTGAGGTACCCAGGTTCAGTCAAAAAAATTAGGTTTTTTTTACATATTCGTACTTCCCATGTATTGATTTGGCTCGGCTTGGTCCTGGGCTGTGGGTGGGGGTATGAAGTCCCCCTGAAGCCCTACAGTCTTTCACCTGCTGACCGCTGGACACAGACAAAATGGGTAAATTCAATCTGGCAGAATCAAATGCAAAGAATTATCCTCAATCCAAGCACCCGAAGGACTGGCATGCCACTTCTCATAGTTCCACTTTGTTCTGGCATTTTCAATCAGTCAACAGTAGCAATCCAAGCAAACCCAACAGCTCTTGGTCTGTTTTCTAGAAATATTTGGATGATCACAGCTGCAAATCTCTTGGCAACAAAAGCAGATTTCTGAGTATCAGTAGAGGGTGGCCCAGGTAAGTTACCAGGTCCAGCTCCCCAGCGCTGCTTTCCCAGCAAGGTTCCACTGGATGCCAGCACTTGGCGGGGACGCTGGCCGAGCAAAGGTGCTCCTGATCCTTCACCATGAAGGATGTGGGCAGCCCCAGAAGCAGCCTGGGGGCCGAGGGGAGGGTGCAAGGGAAGAGCAAACAGTTGGGGCAAAGGCAAAAAGCGCAAGGTAGGAGCGAGAGAGGACGATGCAAAACCAGCATGCATAGAGCTGCCACTGCTGCCTGCGGGGAGAGCGGGAGGAATGAGGAGAACCCGAATCATGGGAATGGCAGTAGCATCAAGGATGATCGATGAAATAATTTTCCTCTACTAAGTTGTTGAATCTAGCCTAGTTTCTTGGAATATTTGTGATAAATACTTTGTTGCTATGACGAGCTCTACAAAACATTCTAAAACTTTAAGAAGTACAAATGTAGCGAAAACTCTGCCCCTGCCCATCGCTGCCCTGGTCCTCCCCACCAGTAACACACTCCGTGTACGTTATTTTATCCTTTTTACATAGCAGAAAGTTTCTTGACATTTTATAACTGAATTCAATTTCAACAACAGGGTTATGTAAAAGTGCAAATGGTGTGTTTTGGGGAAGAGTTGATAGCACAATTGTCCTTAATGAAAGCCTACGTGCTGCTCGAGGTCTGCTTTACACAATTAGCTGGTTATTTCTCACGCTGTACATCGATCACTGTGCTCAGCACCGAGGAGTCTGCCCCCCCCCCCAGCCAACAGAACCGGCTCCTCTCTCCCACCTTAGCAGGCGGCCTGAAGCGCCCGCTAACCACACGAGACAGGGCAATTTGGCTACGCTCAAAGGTGCACAGAACTATTTTTAAAGCAATCCTTAGGAGCACTGAAACAGTGCCGTCACTTCAACTGTTTCCTGCAGCTCCTAAGTGTGTTCAACCATGACACTCACCATGTTGCTTTTAAATATGACAAGCACAACAGAACGATTAGATCATTGCTCACTGTCGCCAACAATTCATTTGTTTTAGACCTGTCATCAATTCCTTCATCCCTCGGTTTTCACTAAAATTACATCATCAAATTCAAGTGGAATGAAACTAAGGAGAGATGGATATTGTTAGTCAGGCCTAGCAAAAATAAAACATTACAATTGCAATGAAACTAAGGAGAGATGGGCATCATTATTAGTTAAGCCTGGCAAAAATAAACCACCCCTTTATATGGTTTTCAATACTACAAACATTCCCAACACCACAACAAATTCTCCAGAAAAGTCCCACAATATCAGGTAAGGCCACTGAAATTGCTGACACTGAGCCTATACACTGGCAGCCACCAGCCATGGATATTTTTACTTTTCTTTTTTTTTTTTTTTTTTTTTTTAAATTATGAACAGTTTGAGTTTGGAAGCCTACCTGGGGAGCTGGCAGGAGAAAAACCACCAAAACCCTTGAAGCGAAGATGTGATAAGAGCAGGACACTGAGCTCTCCATTCCCAGCGATAACGGGATTTTGGCGTTGTGCACCCAGGGCCGTAACTGCTCCTTGGTATGAAGCCGCACCTTCAGCATCACCCCAGGAAGAGGGCAGGTGCTGCACCCCCCAAACCACAGGGTTAAGGCAGACACCAGCACCCGCAGGGGTACTTGCCTCTCAGAACCCACGGGGTTCAAAACAGGGTAAGCACAATGCAGGGCTGAAGGGGTGCAGGAAGCCGCAGAAAGCGGAAACAGGACACAAAACGGGGAAAAAAGTAAAAAGAAAAAAAACTCAGCAAGGTGTGGAAGAGGAAGCCAGGAAACACTGAAGATGCAAGAAGCTGCTGGAAGCGCTGTGCTTTAATTAACCGGCACTGTATTCCACAACACGCTCCACCAGCCTCATTTCACTCCATGGGAAGGTTTGGGTTCTCCCCCCCACCCTCCCGCCCCAACATATTTGGTTTATTGAAGCAGAGACAGAAGGGACACTAAAAAAGGAAGGTGACATTCCAGCTCCCTCTCTTGGAAGGCTGCCTGGACAGAGCAGTAGGGTAGCCTTCCCCCAGTAACACATACCACCCAAAGCAGGTCTTTAAACGACTGGGTGCTTGGGAAGAACCATTTACAAATATTAGTAATGTCAAGTTAGCACCAAGTCTTGAAACATTACATTTTAAAAACATTTGCTTTAACCTTACCCGTACATAACACTTCCAGGTTCCCAATAGATGAAATGAAACCTGAGTCACAACATCTGTAGGAAACCTTCCTACAGAAGTAGCTTTAAAAACCCATACAAGCAAACCAAAAAAAACCTTCGAGCCAATGGTTTTCCCAAACACTTTAACAACAAGGGATGTGGAATTGGATTAAAAAACTAGAGCTTTAAACAAGCCCCAAGCCTTACATCAGGCATCTTGCACGTAAAATAGTCATAATACCAAAGATATCCCCAAAAATTGACCTCACACACACATTGTTTCTGCTGCATGCAAAAAGCGGATCGAGTCCACTCTCTGAATCTGTCCTCCCGGCTTGCAGCGCTCCGAGGGGGCCTAGAAACTTCAGCAGGAGGCCATTCGCTTCCATCTCTGACAAGAGAAATTTTGGTAAAATCCCAACTGCTGAAATTCAGCAAAAATTCTGGGGCAAGGAGCAGACCAAGCCGAGCGTCACACCCTGTGTCCTCACCGTGACAGTCCAGTGTTGCCAGGACAGACAGCAGTACGGAGAGCGCGGCACAAAATCCAATCCATCACGCTCACAATAAGCTCAGGTTTGTTTAAGCAATAAAACGTTATGCAACACTTCCGCAGAGGGAAGTAAATATTTGCTGTTCAACAACCAAACCAAGAATGTTTTGTTTTCAGAAGGTGCCTTGCCCAAACAGCCTCTCAGCATTCAATAATATTTGAAGCTCTGACTTCCTTCCCCGGTCACTATCAACAACAAACTCAGAAGAGCTGCCAAAATCCCTGCCGCCATCCTCGGCTCACACGGGAGCGACAGGGAGAAATCCCCCCTCCTGCCATTCCCACCCCTTGGCCCTGCCTGAATTAACAGCCCCAAAATTCAACGGCTGCGTGCGGCCCAACTCGTGGGCACAACACACGAAGGGCCCAGCTCCCGCGCCAGCTGCACTATTTAAATACAGGGGCACTACTCTGCTTTAAAGCTATGGTTTCAGATACCTACCCATGAGAATACAGAAATCTAAAGAAAGGTTCTTTATGCACATTCCTTCTATTTTGAACTTTTAAAAAAAACTTTCTTTTTTTAATTTAAAGAAGTCCACCCACCCCGATCAAGTCCAGAGCCCATTACGGCTGCCAAGATGGCACCTCCAAGGGACAGCCCTCCCATCTCAGCTCAGACACACAAAACGCAGCAGAAACTACAAAAGCCACCAAGCTTCTGCCACGAGGATGGCAAGAGCTGTTCGGTCATCGACCCCAGCTCCATCCTGCCTAAGGAGACCAGATAAGAGGGAACTCACCCAAGTTGTCCAAGATGTGGATATCTCCCCTGCAGCCAGGGAACAGAGACGCCAGCCTCGTCGCAAACCCTCACCTACCGCCGAGGTTCTCCTGCTGGCAGCCGGGCACGAGAAGCCTCGACCGAAGCCTGACAGCGAAGCTGAAGAGCAGGCGGGTCTGCAGAGCTCTTTGTGGCTGTTCACGGCGTTCGCTTCTACTGTAGCGCTTTGGGCGGCCGGAGCAGACTGCTCCCCACTAACAGCAGTGCTTCTCCACGCAACTAACCTGCTAGCTGCCTTCTGCATTTGGTTTCTGAATAGTAAAGTAACAAAAATCTGAAGCGACGTACATTCTCTTCTCCAGCATCTGTACTACTGGTGAAACAGTTGTCTTGAATCACGCTTTAAAACCAATTCCCATCTACATTTCTGGCAGGCGGAGTTTAAATTTAAGGAATGAATGGTTTATATCTTGCCTCCTTGAAAATATACCACGGAACTAGGTCAGCGCGGGGAGCTGCTCTGTGCGCTTACTACGAGAACAACGCAGGCGCCGGCGCTGAGCTGAGCCGCTGAAGGCTCCGAGCGCTCCCAGCTCGGCGATGCCCAGGTACCAAGCAGAGAACCAGCTACCGACCAGCCAAGTGAAACGCCAGGTCGCAGCACTGGAGGGGCACAAAAGTCCTTTCTCCAGCAGCTCGTGCACGATGCAAGAGCAAACACTGCTGCAGACCCACCTCCTCAGCCAGAACGCGCTTCAATGGCCCACAAAAATTAGTTACCAACACGAAACATGGTAGAAGTCAGGCTAAACGAAGAGGGTAAAGGCCAAATCACCTTTCAAGTCAAGGAGCACTGATCTGGATGGCTCTGTAAAGCCATGGCCTCGTAGGAACGAGTACACCGAAACCTGCACTTTACGTAGAAAAAATGTCATCGTCCATCAGCGCAGGAAGCCCAAAAAGATAACCAAGGCCGAGTGTGCTTCAGTGGCAATTCCTTCATCCACCGAAGAACCAAAGCTTCACAATTCGAGCTACGAGGTCCAGAGAGATGCTAACGCTCTTCTCCCTTACGCCCCTCTTAACCAGTTGGCATTTTACTACTTTGGTGGAGTTAATCATTTACTTCAATGTAAATGGGAAAAGAATGAAGCCTGGCGTTTCCCAGACCACAGGAAAGATGGAACTAATGAATTTGGGAGCATCAAAGAGATTAATAAAAGATGAAGCTGACAACACTCATAATCATCGCTACTACTAAAAATTTACGTTTTTGTAGAGCACTCTGCCTTCACCATGCTGGACAAGGCGCAGGCAAGAAGCAAACCAAAGGCGGCCATGCCTACAGAGGCTCTACTGCTATTACATTACAAGAAACAACGAAAAACCCAGATATTCCCAAAGCACTTGGAGCAAAAAATCCAGGTGAAGAGTTGGGATAACGACCCTTGTACCCTAAGAAGGGGTTTCCCGGTGAGGAGCGCAAATGGGTTAGAAGCGAGGAAGCGCCTTTGCTAGCGCGGGGAAGGCAGCGCTCCCTGGGAGCCAGCTGAGCGCAGGCACGCGAGGGGCCCAACCACCACAGACCCACGGGGTACCGGCAAATTGCCCCGATGTCCGTTACGCAACCGGTCACCCGCGGGCCGGCCGCCACCCGCCGCCCTCTCCTCCCGCCCCTGTAAAATGGAGGCCCTGACGCCAGGCACCGGGCGTGCGGCCCAAGGCCGCGCCAAGGGCCCGCGGCTGAGCGGCCCCGGCCCCGCCAGACCGGAGCAGACGCCGGGGCGACTCCGTCCGGCCCCGTCCGGGCCAGCGCCGGGCATCCCCGACGGCGGCGGGGCCGGGGCTGCCGCGAGCGCTTCCCGCCGGCCTGCCCGGACAAACTTCGGGGAAACGCAAAATGGGCCGAGCCCGCGGCCGCGGCCCCCCCGCCCCGCCCCGCTCCCTCCCCC
>JADKXX010010003.1:0-19394 GCA_017310255.1 Butorides virescens
GCAGGCCCGGCCCGGCCCGGCCCGGCGCGGAGCGGGAGCGGGCCCGGCCGCGCTCTCACCTTCCGGCTTGTTTTCGGCAGCCATTTCCCCTCCGCGCGCCACATCCTCCTCCGCCTCCTCGCGACCGGGACCCAGGCGCGCGCCGCCTCCTCCCGCTGCCGCCGCCGCCGCCGCCGGGCCGGCCACCCCGCGCGCACGGCGCACACCCCGCGCCGCCCATTGGGGGAGCCGCCGCACTGACAACCGCGGCAGCCAATCGCGGCGGGCGGAGGGCGGGCCCCTGGAGGGGATGGGCGCGATGGACACCAAATCCCGCCAATCGGAGCGCGGCACCGCTTCAGTGACACGCGACACAGCCACTCAGCTGCGGCGCCGGGAAGACGAGGAGGGCGGTGCGGCGCGCTTTACTGACGGCCGCAGCGGCCACTCAGGAAGCGGCGCCGCGCGACTGACGGCCGCCAGCGCCAACCGCGCCGCGGAGGAAACGGGACGCTCCGATTGACGCACGGCGCCACCGGCACCGACAGCCAACGAGCAGCGCCCTCCGCTGGAGTGGCCGCGCGCGGGGCCAATCGGGCGGCCGAGCCGGGCGGCCGCCGGCGCCACCACCCCCGGCCCTGTCCATTGGCTGCGGGCGGCCCCGGCGGGCGCACGCCCCCTCCGCGCCCTAGTAACCCTAAACAAAGCCGCCGATTGGCGCGGCGGGCGGCCCGCCCGCCCATCCCCGCGCCCGCCCCGCCCGGCAGGGGCAGCCCCGCGGCCCGGCCTCGCCCGCCCGCTGGCCGGGGCGAGCGGCGGGCCCGGGCCTTCAGACGGCGGGGCGGGCGAAGGGCGGGGGAGGCGAAGGCCCCTGTACCGCCGGGCCGCCCTCCTGCACAGCGGCGTGCGCACCGCCTCACCCTTCCTCGGCCCCCAGCGGCCGGGCCGGGCCCCGCAGCGGGCGGCCTCCCACCGCGCCCGTCCGCAGCAGCGGGCTTGCCTTCGGCCTTCCATGTAAAAATCAGGTCCCGCCGTCCCCAGGCCGCCCCGCTGCCCGCCGGGCCCGCGGCAGCACCGGCAGCGGCTGCCAGAGGTGAAGCGGAGGGGCCGCATCCCTGACGCCGGCGCCCCGCGGCCGCTCACCGGCTCCTCCAGTCCCAGTCCCCGGCGGTCTGGTGTGGGTGGTTCGGCAGAGAACGGAGGAGACACCCTATCGGAGTCGAAACGGGGAAGCTGCGAGCTTTTCTGAAGCAAGCAACCCCAGCCTCAGGCTGAGAGACTTTCAAGAACTGTTTTTTAACAAGGGGGTACCTGGAAACACAGTCTTTTCCCCCATCTTTTGACAACGTTTGCGCTGAACCTGCATTTCCCCACGTGTCCCAGCCCCAATGATCCCAAAAGCTGCGGGGAAGGGGCACAGGCAGCCGCTGCTCTACCCCCTTCTGAGCATCAGAGCAAGTGCTGCGCTGTTTAACTGACCCGAACAGCAGCGACAGGGCTGCAAAGGTTATCTCCCCCATTTTTCAATACTGCTGTAAAGTCAAAGTTCTGGAGGCCCTCTTTCCCCACCCAGAATATTTTGGGGCAGACAGCATGATGCTCAGAAAGAAAAAGCCATTCTGCATTGGCATGGTATGCAGCCGATGAGGTGAGGATTCGTGATCTGCAAAGAGAATCCAGTTACCCTTTCCGTGAGATGTAAAAAGCCCGAGGGAGCCCCGCAGATCCTATGGGAAAAAGTTTGTAACAAGCATTCACATGTTCTGTGAGAAAAAGGGCAGCAGCTTGCAGCTGGACAGATCCCTCACCACACCCACAGCACGCCCTGGGAGCAGGGTGGCAAGGAGCTTTTGCCATAGAGTCTCCTGCAAAACCCACGCTCCGTCCTTTTAGAAAAGGAAGGTGCCTTGGAAGAGTGATGTATTATTTGCCTGGCCGAGTTTCCTGCCCACCTCTGTCAAGGCTTGAAGAGTACTGGCACTCCTGCCTGCTCAAGCAGAGCTCTGTGTAACTGGACCACAGCTAATGCCCACACAATGCAAATGAAGATCGAAGCGGTCGTTTCCTTTGATGTGTGTGACTAAACAGGCAAAAAGGATCTTTTCCCTTAGATCCTCATGAGAGTGGAACTTCTTTCAAAAGACCTGTTGGTGCTCTGGTTCTGCTAAGGCCCAAAGCCCTTTCTGAGCCACGACGAAAGAGGAGTACGGCGTGATGGGTCTCTTCGAAGACAGAAGAAAGGACAATTCCTTTTTCCCATTTTCAGCGGCTGCTAATCTCATGGAGCGTGAAAGGCACATTGATGAAGAGGCTCTAGAATGACAGGCTCACTCCCGACGGTCATAAAGCTAATCTAGCATACTCTGCCTATAAATACACACAAATATTAATGCAGCTACAGGATCAGCTAAGGTAATTGTTTCCTTCAGCTGTTCAAAATTTGCTGGAAATTTTTCTAGTTGCCATGCTGGTGAAGACCAATCATTTTCTTGATGAGTTCTAGGGAATTTATGTCCCTCCTTGGATATTCTCCCGAGATGATCCGTACGCTTAGCAAAGACACGAGGTAGCCATACAGTTGGCACTCCTCACAGTTTGCATCATGGCAAAAACTAGATCAAAATAGGTATCCCTCTGCACTCAAGAGCCGGAAGTCAATTTCCTGATGCAAGCATCAGATGTTCAGGCGACATCTTACTAAGACACAGAGGGCCAGCCCACATCAAATTCACCCCCAGCGCTCCGCAGAGTGGCAGACAGACCTGCCCTGCTCTCCTTCAGCAAGAAGCAGGCAACTGGACTAGCCAGGAAGCAGAGCCTGCAGTGCCACCACAGAGCCAGTCCTATCCGCTGCCTGTCTCCTCTGAACCAGCTTATCTCCTGGCACAGCAGTCTCTGGCCCAAGACTAACATCAGGCTGGTACTCAGAACGGGCTTGAGCTTCCACTTGGATATTCAGGCAAGACTAGGTAACAAAAAGGAGACGAGAGAAATGGTGGAGCTAATGCATCTCCGCCGAGTTACAGAGATTACCACTCTGCTACCAAGTACGATCGTTTCAGAGAGCTATTCGGATTCGGTTTTGCAGACACCAGTGCTTGTGGCTGAAGTGCGAGCAGGAAACCAGGCTGCGCCCAAGCACGCAGACGGCCACCGTTGCCACAAATAGCCTTTCCGCTCTTTTCGGGGAGACGAGCACATACATTTATTTCGGTTGTAGCCCTCACTGCATTATTCACTTACACACTCTTGAGAACAAATAACCATAAGGTACTCCACATGGGGTTAGACCTTGAGATCACCCAGAAACATAATTAAATGCAACATCAGCTACATGTGTGCACAAGAGTGTCCATCTCTTTCTTCTCTCCAAAGCTCAAGCAGTTCCTGATGTGCTTCTATGGCTCATTAGAGTAATGAGGTCCATGTGGTCTGACTGACAAGGTTGTTTAGGACACCAGCTGCCTTCTTTCAGCCGTTACAGTCTGGGGAAGGAGGAACTTCCACTGAACTGGTTGGCAATAGCTCCGCTCCCAGGACTACCACAATCTACCTTGGCTCTAGAGTAGCATGCCACCCGCTCTATGAAGTGTCTTCGGGAGCGCTCTCTGGCTTTCTAGATCCTTCCTGGTCCGTAAAGACAATGAGAATTTGGGTGGATGAGGGCAAGGAAGGCATTTTTAAGGGGTTGCTGAAGTAGTGTATGAACTCTGCTATGTATGGCTAATGAACTCATTCTCTTCCTCAGTATGAGCTCTTTTACCAAGAGAAAAAACCCTAATAATCTTACATACGTAAAATCATACATAATTTTAACAGTAGCATATAGGTCATTACAGCAATGTGATCTATGTACTATTACAGATGCTATCTGAACATGGATTTTTCAGCAAACATGCCAGCACAGTCCCAAATATTTTCATTTAATTCCTTGTGCAATAAACTGATAAGAAAGAAACCATTTGAATTGAAGTGCTGCTGGTATCTTTCAAGTTTCCCAGATGCCCACTGTTTAAAAAAAAAAAAAAATCAAAGGTCTAATCACTATTAAGGCACGGAGGTACCGAACCACAAAAGATTCTGTGCATGTATGGTACAGGATAAATGGACTGGGTCTTACCTTTCTAGGGGCACAAACACAGAGCTACCTCCAGCTGATAAGCGTCGAGAAAGTAGATGTGCCAGGAGTTTTTGCAGTCTGAATCATGAATAATTTTTAACAGCATACTGATAAAAGCTGCTGCTATTCTGATGCACGGTATTTGGGGTTTTTTTGTTAAGAGGGAGGCGAAATCCGAAGGTCTTTAAAAATAATCTTCATTGTCATTCCACGGCAGATGCGGGTCTGGCTTGGTTAATTGGGTTAATGTGATGATTTGGCATGCTTAGTTACATGCAGAAGTAAAACTGTAAAGAACATATTCAAATATCCTGCTATGGATATTCAGCAAATTATACATCCACCGTTGCTATGGCAAGCATCAAAAAGCAAAACAATTCAGACAGTTTTAATAGCTATAATGACAATGTTGGAACCCCATTTCTTTTGAATTGTTTGCACAAAGTTACTCCATGATTTAGAAGCAAGGAATGCCAAGTGTTTTTACAAAAATACTCTTAAAAGTGTGAATAGATGCTTAAAAAAAACCCACTCACAATGACAGAAATGAAATGGTTTTGCCTTTTCCTCTCTCCACTTACAGAATCAAAAGAATAAATTAAAAAAAAAATTAAAAAAAATCAAAACAAACCCAAGACTTAACCAAGCCAATGTGTGTGTAAATCCACCGTTATTTCACAGTACTTGACTTCAGTTGTGAAATGTAATTGCCAATTCCCAAGTTCATCAAAACCAGGTAAATATCCCCAAACCCATGCATTTCTTCAGAAAGGTTCTCCAGAGAAGTAGACTCTGTTTAGGGTTCTGCCATGCAAACAACTTGCCCAAAACAATGTGTGGAAGGTGAAGAACGCACATTACCAGGAACTAAAGAGACTGAGTTACACTCGAAATGGATGAAGCCACGTACTACCCCAGCAGGAGGCCAAATTCGGTCATCTTGCATATTCTGGGGTTTGGGTACATTCTTCTCCCCATTCTGCAGTTCTGAGCCCATTATTTCCCTCAGAAATACAAGCACTACATTCAAATAATCTCTAGTAAAACTCTGTTGGCTATAGGGAATTTACAACAGTCTAAGCCAAAGCATAACTCCAGAGCCTAAGCCATTTTAATGGACCCTGGAGGAAAGCTGGTTTTGCTGTGCAAAGCCTCATGAAGTTTTTGTAGGTATTTAAGTCAGCAGCCTCAACACTAAACACAGTATTTACCTGTTTAACCAAGAACAAGGGCAAAAATACTTTGTTCCTCTACACTGGGAGTTGGGAAGGGAAACAAGTGGCTGCCGGGGCGGGTTGCAGTGCTGGAGCCCCATTTACTCCAGTACAACTTCAGACTGACTTACATGGGTGCTCCAGCATTTTGCTGCAGCCAGCAGCTCTGGGGAGAACGCCTGCCACGCCATGCACTGCAGCATGCTGCCTCTGCCACAAGCCCCGAAGTTCCTTCCTCTGCAGTCCTTGGTCTTTTATGTCCCTACGAGAACAGGCCAGGTTCTGTCTTCACTTTGGTTCATGCTCCAAGCACCCTGGTGGCACTAAGAAAATAACAATTATTTTGCTCTAATATACACCCATAAGCCAGTTAGAGGAGAAAAAACTGAAATATGAGGTAAATTAAAGCTTCCAACTACGGGGATTTACCAGTAAGTCACCATAAAATTCAGGTAATTTATTTTTTCAATTCTACAGCAAGTTTCTCCAGTTCGTTTGGATTAGCTGTTAGAAATTATGTCTCAAAAATTAAAGAAAATGTCTATTGACCATTATATCAAATTCTAATTTTAGCCAGAAAAAAAGAACAATTAGGCTGTGATTTACTCTGGTAGTCAACTTACATTAACAACTTTTTCCCCCTGTTTATGTAATTCTGGCAAAATCAAATAATATATACAATGCTCATAAATGCTGGGCTAGATTTAGTACAGACAATTTCCTACAGTATATTCAGGACATTTCTCTTTGCTTTCTATTGTAATAAGACAATCAAGTTATTTAGTTTAAGGAGGTAATATGATTGTCATCCGTGGTAGCCTCAGTTATAATTTTAGTGCGGTCTTCAATAAGGTACATGGGAGGATTTTATTTATTTACTCACTTACGGTTTTTTTAAGCTGTATTCATCCTGTAACAAGCCGTATCGCCTGGCTGCTGCTCTCTGGGAATGTTTTTCCCCACATCCTAACCGCTCTCCCCTGCTAGTACGCAAAACCGCACTTAGTACCTCAGAAGCAAGAAGAAAGTGTTAAATCCAGAAACAATCAGAAATGCAAAGCTGTCACGCACAACGCTGGCATGCAGCTGGCGCTGTTCTGGGCAGCGGGTGAAGAGCTCCCAGCTCGGGACTGGCCTGGAAACGCTGCTCGACAAAGGTGGCAGCGCCAGCTCACTGAATCCCTGCCGACAGCGTGCGCAGAAACCCATATAGCAACTGATACCACTTGAGGAAAAGGCCGTTTTCCATAATTCTTATTTTCCCCTCAACATGTACAAGATAGCGTAATTTTCAGGTTAGTTTGATATCAGATCTCTAGTGATAGTTGAAGCAAATAATAACGGGAAAGTATGTTCGAGTCTAAGATCCCTGAAGGTATGCTCCTAAATTTCTGTTCCTACTTTTAAACAAATATCTTTTCCAGGATACACAACTCCTCCGAAATTGGACTGCTGTCTATATTAACTGAATAAATACGGATCTAGGAGCCAAACTTTAGTCACCAAGGTACGAAAATGTCAGCCTCAGGCACTGAAAACAGAAGAGTGAGTAATGGAAGATGAAGAGGGAAGAACAAAAGGAGAACGGAAGGAAGAGAAATTGATGACTCCTAACAGAGGCAGAAGGTGTTCAAAGCCAGGCAGACCAGGAACTGGAAGCCAGAGGCAAAGTCAAATTTAATGGAGTCAGTCTGCTCCCGAGGAACTTCTGATGACAGCACCACCCAGGCTCTGCCCCTTGCCCAAAAACCTGTCCTGGAGCTACCAAGCCAAGCCTTCATTCATACGCTCCTGTCATTTATTCTGTGTCTGCGTAACGTGGAAGCATCATTAACAAACAACAGAGCACCAACGCTTTCGGTTAAAAAGCACTATCGTTGAAATCATTATCTCAAATCTTTAAAGGACTCCACCATGACTGCATTCTGCCATGCTTTAAATTCACAATGAGAAGGAACTTCCCAGACTTTTTTCATCATTATTCATGAATAGATAAACCAAATGGAAGTGTAATTCCAGTATCACAAACTAGAATGAATCACGATTTGCTTACAGTGGAACTATGGCAGTGCAGCTACTCAAATTATCTCTTGGGTGGCTGTCCAGTGCCTTGTTACACAAAACCTTTCTTCTCCGTCATCAAGGATACACGATACTTCTTGTAAACAAAAATGACTGTGTTAATACTTTCTCATTAGTTTCAGCTACAGAGTTTTTTTCTAGATTTGCTTAACCTTGTCTAACAATGAAAACAATTCTTCCCCATATGACGAGTTGCACAGAATGAGAAATATCTACAAACAGTATATGCAGAGAACGTGCAGAAATAGCTAGTCTTGACTTCGGCAGTTTCATGTGCGAGTTCTTGACTTCCCCCTGAACTTCCTCCCTGAAGGACTGGAACAGTAATACTTCTTTTTCCTGAAGTGGAGTAAATCAGTTCCTACATCTCAGTAGCAGATTGAAAATTAAGATGTAAAGGAGTAAAGAATGCAGAAGAACCCTATTATTCAAAAACAATACAATTTGCTGCTGATCTGCAGTTGCTAAGACAGGCACGTCAATTATTCATAGAGCCCAGAGTGTTAAATATGAAGTATTTCAGCCTGGGACAGCATGAAAGGAAACGCAGGAACATAATCCTGCCAGAACTGCAGAATTGTAGGCAAGGACAGACTACCCCTACACAGATTACCCTTTTTATTGAACTATAAATTGAGAAAGGTCCTTATGAAGTGTCAATTTTGGTGTTAAGTGATATGTATTCTCTTTTTTTGACAGCGTCAGTCTATATTTAACATTTATCTAAAGGGCTGTTTCTGCCAGGGAAACAATGCACAGTATCTTCCAAAAACATAAATTAGCATAAACTCATCTGAATATTTACACAAATTCCACGGCCTTCTCTTTATCAGTGCTTAGTCTACGAACAGGCTGTCACGCACATTTAAAATCTGCTCCAAACGACCACAACTTTGCCGCTCTCACAGCGCTGGAAAGGCCTCACCATGCGACACCGAGCAACACTACAGCACCGCCCAAGGATTGGGAGGTACTTACTACCAACTCACCTACAGTAACCACAAAATGCAGCTTAAAATAGCTTCCACTGACTCCTTACGAGTGGGAGACACGCTCAAAATTAGCAAGTGCTCCTAAAGAAAAGAATTATGCATAAAATTGCTTCTTTTTAGCTGATAAGAGAATTATTAATATTGAAATTAGCTTTTATACTTGGAATTGGGTCTTTCGACTTCCATCTCTGATTAAACAGTAAAACCTGTGACCTAGTGTTGCACAATGTCCATTTTTCTAACTCTCGCTGCTTAAAAAAATTAAGTAGATTTATAACAATGTTAAAACTAGAAGTTAATCTTTCTGTAGGATTACAGATTGATCAAAATCAACTAGAAGTATAAAAAGTAAACAGATCTTAGTTGCAGAAATTAGTATGGGATCAATGGAAGCGGGCAGTCACCTGGATGACGAACCTGAGGAGGACGTTTCAGAAATGGATCTGCAAGGACTGCCTGTGAATCTAAGTGCTGATTAGGAGCATAGCCTAAGGACTGCACGCACTTCTCGTGTATTCGGCATTAAGCCCTTAGAGCTCAGGTGAAAGTCTGGGGGATGAAATTATGTCCCTAACCTCAAGTACCCATCACAATCCAAACAAGTATGTTTTGCATGAACAATACAAAGGTGTAAGTGCCAGCAATGGAATCAGCTTGCTACAACAGCCAGCGTTGTGTGACACACACTGTCAGGACAAAGACTTCCAGTTACACAGACCAACCACAGTTTCAGGTATGAAATCAGAAAGACCATAAAGGCTTGCTTTTAACAAATGGCTTCTCATTGTCTGTAATAATCCCAGAATTTTGGAAATAAAGTATTTTACTTCCCACCTCATTTGGCCATTTGTTTGCTCAGAAAATATTGCTTCCTTTCTTGCGCCATTTAAGATGCGAGAGGCCTCTGCGTATGCATCGCCATTACTGGGAAGCTCTTTCCACATGGAATCCCACACAGCTCTGTCCTGCTCCCTTCCTCACATCGGATACGCTCTCTCTCATTAAGGGATGTGCCGAAACGCTAAGGTTCTTCAGGCCAGCAATATGTAAGCGTGTGGTTCACACCTCTCTCACACTGAGATTTTAAACTTCTTGCATCTGAAAAGTTTAAATCCAGTATTGTTAGTCAGCTGACTGGATACCCAGGAAAAGTTAGCACAGTGTGAGAAGTGCCCGCATCAAGTTCCAGCCAGGTCAGATAGCAGTTGCAGTGATGAGGAAAGGTGAACATTCCGAAGCATACACTGGGCACGCAAAGATACCTTCTTAAAGCAAGAGCTGCGCCTCAGGTCCATTTTGAGCTCAAGTGGTTTCAGACACCCGACTCAAAACGCCCTTCCCCTCTGTAAGCAGTCTTTCCTCTGGCACGTGTATCATGCGGCCTGGGACTCTCGACCTCTCGAAACCAGTACATGCACGTCAGACTGGCCACTCTCGGAAGACAGGGCAAGCCACGTCTGTTAGCCTGTTCCTCCAATGATGGCAGCTATGGAGTAGTGCTAACGCTACACAGAGCCCAGAGCAGGCTGCGGGGCTTGCTGCTGTATGGGGAGAGGCTTGAACAGCAAAACCAAGACAGTTTTAGCAGTGTGTAGCAGTTATTTAGAAACAACCTATACAAACTCACATGGTGGAAGGCCTGTTGAAAGCACCGGGCCGATGCCATATCACCACTAAAGACTTCAAGATGGACTGAGAAAGGCAGAGCTCTCTCCTTTGCGGAGAGCCTAGGAATGGCAGCGGAACAACCCTCCGCGTTGGAACTGCCAGTGCTTTGGGCCACCTGACGTGCTGACAGGCGCTGCAAGTCTCTCTCAAGACCCCAAGCCTTTACCTTGGGGTCACACAGATAGCATATCTGACTTTTTACATGGTGCAAGCCCTAGAATGCACAAAAGAAAGGTTACACTGCTGTACAGACTGAGAAGAGTTTAATTAATCCCAAAGCTTTCACTTCTTTGGGAAAACAAGGCACATGACAACCTCATGCTTACCAAAGTAGACTCTTAGAGCCACCGTACCTCAATCCATGAGAGTCTTTCTCCCTGAGGGATTTTCGCTCATATTGTTCAGGTAGGCACTTCCAATAAAAGTTAGTTTTCTACAAGCAACAATGATTAAGAAATGCTGAAAACACTGTTCATCCCTCACCAGGAATAACTGGTATGATGGCATTCAAAGAAAAATATCCCAGATCACAATGGGGACTTCTCAGCCTTTTCCTCCCTGTGCACTGACTCTATAAAAGCCCTTATTTACTAAATATTATAAACAACTCATTAGCCACTCTAATCCCATAAAGCTAGCGGTGCATTAGTGGTAGGTATCCACCATCTACTATGGGAAAAGCTACACTGTCTCTTTTTCTTTCTATTCTTCTTTTTTTCTGTCTCTACACCGTCTGTCTATTTTTAAATACCTCGTTTGTTTTATGCCAGTCAGTTGCCAGCTTTTATTCAAAAAGGGTGAATTTTTACTTAAGAATAGTATGGTTGGAAGCACACATATCATGTGGCAGATATTAATATACTCATTGTAACGTCCACAGATTCAAAATTTCTACTGATGTTCTCAGTAGCGATACAGAAAGTTTATCTGCACAAAAGGTGCTTGTATGGTTCATAGCAAGTTTGTTGAAAGCAAGCATCTGGATTAAAACACCCAAAGTTGCAGTGAAAGGCTGCTCATGATCCATCTGAGGAACTGATCTGTACTACTCAAAAACGTCCACAATTTCTTAGGGGGAAAAAACCCAAAACAAAACAAAACCCCACAAACAAAACCAGAAAACCTTGGAGCCCTACCTTCCAGTACAACAACTATAGTAACAGCCAGTGATGTGTGACATGGTCTTACTAAAATGCATTGATGGATCCACGAAATACTCTATGCCAAATCAAGTATTTCAAAGATGGAGAAATTCCAACTGCATCTCCTCCAACTGCCTTGCTTCTGACATTGAGACAGAGATCTCCAAATACAATGACTAAGAAATTTTGCCTGACAAACCACTTACAGAAAAGGAATAATACTGAACTTTAAGTTCAAAGCACACAAGTGAGTGATTCACCTTCCTTTCTTGTACGCTTGCAAGAAATAGGCTAAACACAAATGTAGTACTGAAAAGCTCCACCTGTGTTCGAATAAGAATTTGCATCCAGGGGTAAGGTGAGGCTACGTAACCCTGAACAACTGGATGAGACTCTCTTAGACAAGTATCCTCCTCTACCAGCTTGAGAGCTTTGTCTATCAGACCATGTCACCTGAATGACTAACAGCACACTAACTCCCACTGCTGCCACCTCTCACCGACTCCAGCAAGCTAAAGCGTTAGCAGGACAGCAAGCCAAATAGAATACATGTTTCCCAGTGCTCCCCTGCAATTGAAAACCTGAATACTGACAAGACTGAGGGGAAAGAAACAAAAAACCACAAGCTAGTCTAGTAGGCAACTGTCTGTCCTCAGGGTCATATAAAAGACCACGTGCTGGAAGAAAGAAGAAACAGCAAGGAGTTGGCAACATCCGAAGCACAACGCCCACAGAAGCGATTATGCTGATGCCAAATCTGGTCCTATCTGGGCTTTCCAGCCACTGCTGAGTTGACAGCACGTGCTGCGATGCCGGAGCTGGCAGAGGCGATGCTGAGCACAGCTAGTGGCCACTAGCCACCTTAAAGCAACAGCACCACACATCTTCCCTGAGCATGAATAGTAAAATAACATGTACACAGTGCTCTTTGTCAAAACCACAGCAAATACCAAAAAACAACTCTCCATTCTCTGTTTCGCCCAGCCTGCTGCGATGCCAGACTCGCAGGGTGCTGCGGTCCACCACCAAGCGCACTGGCTGGGCTCCAGGGCCCCAAACAGCGCGCGGAGGAACAGGGAATGGCTACAGGTCCTGGCTCTGGGGAGACGGCACAACCGTAAGGACACGGCTCCTTGCCAACACCGACTGTATTCCAATTTTAGCAGACTTAAAGCTTTCCAGATTGATGATGAAGAATTTTGAAACTCAAAGAGCACTACAGATTTACATCCAAGTTCATAGAAATAGCTGAATGACACACCAACAGCCTTAACATACACATGGAGAAAAAGAAGGAACAAGACTATTAGATCTCCCAGAATATGGATTGACAACAACAGAAAATTCCTACTTACTATTTTAAGTATGCCTGAATCACCAACTCTGGTGCTTTTAAACTAAAAATTATATCATCGTATATTTTAACTATATGATAGCTTACGCAAGTTATGACGATTTCAAAAAAAACAATCTGTATTTCATATGGTATTTATATGATATGTCAAACATGGTTACATTTCCCAAATGACATAGGACAAATTACTACTTTTTCACCAAAAGCGTTGAATCCGCTGTTGTTCCTCCCTTGTGACATCATGTGGCCTAAACATAGCAAGGATTTTAGGACAACCTGTAGCATCCAGAGCAGCTCCTCATCATGGCAACAATGGGAAAGTATTTTACTAAATAGAGGCAAAATTGAACTGTAGAATTGAGCCCAAATAATATTCTCACTGACGTAGCAGAAGTCACTGACTTCTTCCCAGAGAACTATCCTACCAGAGGTGAAGTTGGAGGCTGATTTTGGACAGAGAAGAGCTGGCAGGGAATACAGGTTCCCAGCTGCCAGCCAACACTGCACAAAATATCAAGGGCTGTCCACGGTATCTGTAAGCAATTCCTGTACGTTTCTCTCTTCAAAGTGTAAAAGGTTGGCTTTCTGGCAAGCTCTGTGTGTTCTGGCAGATGAAGGCACTGCCCTAACGCAGAGCTCCGTCCCCACTCGTTACACACCTGGCTGAAGGGATCCAAAGGCACCGAGCACGCTGGTTTAGGCTGTGCTGCTGCAGGAAATGCTCTTTAGTGGGAAACAGCGAGGTGCCAAAGGTGAGCAGAAAGCCAGCATCTCCCTTCCCTGACACCCAGTGCACATACGGAATTGCTGGATCTTTCAGAAGATTTCCTAGCAGTGTGAAGCCTGAACAAATAACTTCTGACACTGCACTAATGATCTTAGGGAAGGTGTGGTGTTAGCACGTTCAAAAGCCTTAACCCTGCCCAATGCTCTGTGTGACAGACCACGTCATGATTAGAAACAGTTTAAGCACATAAAAATTACAACTGGCACCAACATCTAAACTATAGCAAATTCCTCCCTGATTGCTGTTTTGAAGACGATGCTTCCAGCAGAACAGAACTGTTATTTATGTGTATCAACCATTCACACCTCATCCTGCTGCTTCTACTGTTGAGATCTTCTGCTTGCCGCAGAAATGCCCTTCTGTCCCACGCACTTGCTGCCAGAAAGAGCCGAGAGGCAGGGGGCAACACACAGATAATTACTACAAACCTGGAACATTTTCAAGGAGAATGTTTGCTTTTGACTTTGGGGGGATTAAAGCCAGTCTTCCATAAACAAGCATGAAAATATCCCAAGGAGAGCTACATTACTAATGAAGATTTTCTTGCTTCTTGTCAGTTGCCTCCGCCACTTCTGCTGCCACTGGATGAGCGTAACGAAGGCCCTTCTACTGCAGGGCTCTCTGCAGGTGTGATTAAATCTGCCTCTTACTTCCCAAAGTCCCCAAGTGGACTATCATGCCTCAGTTACAGAGATAATTTCTCAGAATGAAAGAGCCAATAAGAAGTGATTCCTTTGGGCATCTCAACAGCATTAACACCAAATGCAGTAAAAAGCATCAGAGTAGCAGAAAGCAATTTAGTCCTCGTGGAGGCAACTTGTTTGCAATGCATTCCAAACCTTTTAACCGCATGTATCTGCCCCGGTTTAAGTCAGAGGACGGGTACAGGCAATGGCTGCACTGAACCGTCACCTCAGGAGAATGGCACTGGCTGCAAGTTAAGTGGTTGAGTTCATCTCTTTTTTTCTCTTTTTGTCCTCATCACAGAACATGGCAGCAGACAACCTGGTACGATGGCTAGACTAATTTGGCAGTGTGAGCTGCAGGCTGGGATGAGCCGGCTGCTGAACCTGCAAGCGTGTGCATGCAAGGACACATTCAAAAGTACAAGTCTCACAGGGGGTTTAGATACAGAACAATGCAGCTTTGGGAAAAACCTAAGCATAGAAAGAGTAGGTCAGGAGTGAGAGACATCACTGGGACTTCATGCAAAATGGAGGAGGAGGGAATTCAGAAAACTCAGCTACAGTTTGAGGGGGTGAACCATTTGCCTTGTGAGGGAAGGTACCACATGAAGTCCCGCAGGCTCCAAAATGCACTCAATTAGCTGTTCCTTTTACCTTTTTGTTCTACCCAGCATTTCTTCAAGAGCACTGTCATCTCTGGCTTTGGCATCCTACTCATCATCTACGAATTCATGTTGCCGTTTCCTCCCTGAAAGGAAAAAGTCCCATCGTCAGTCATTTGCTACACAGAGGAAAGGACAAATTTGATGGTATTTTTGCCACTGTTCAAAGTTCAAAGACCACTGCTCCTTGAGCAGGCAGTACTGCAAGTTGTGTTCTCTGCCACGGTGTCATTCATCCGAAATCAATCAGCCTGTGTTGACTCTAGAAACTTACCCCGAATTTACCTGTAAGCAGCTGAAAAGCTGTCAGTATCTCAGACCTGCCTGGAAAGAAAGAGTAGGGCAATGACTCACCCAGAGTAAAAAAATTCCCAGCAACAACAAGGGAGACTTGTGCCAAGCAAATATCTTTATTTTATTTTATAACATTCTGAAAGTGTTAGTCCAGATGAAAAAGCAGCAATACAACGCTGAGAAAGCACACTTAACGCTAGGGAAGCCTTCATTTCATATCACATGAGCCAAATTAAAAATAAAACTAAACACAAGTGTACAAAGCGGAGACAAAAAAAATCAATTTTCTCAAAGAGATAACATGAGGGACTCCCACAGGGGCTAGCAAATTCTGGAAGAGAGAAGGAGATTATATTTTATGGGAAGAGATTCAATAACCATTCTTTTCCCATAAAGCTAGTGATGGAGGATTGTCACTGCTCCATAGACACACTGTGCACATTTCAGGACAACAGTAACAGAAAATCAATAGCATCTTTTACACGCGAAAAGACATTATCTCTATGGACTCCTAATACTAACAAATGGGACCAAAGAAGACCTTTACTAAAATTTAGTAGTCAGCATTAATCTGGCTGATAAGAGAGGGGTAGTATGCTAGTCTACATCCTTGGATTTTTCATCTTTTTTTTGAAGAAGAAGAAGAAATAACTCTGCTCAGAGCTTCACCCTCCACTGAAGCCAAAGAGCCCCCAGATGACACTACATTAAAAGTCTAACAATGTTGAACCCTGGCGCTGTCGCTCGAAAGCCCCATCGGCATACATTTCCTCTCTGGCTGATGGCTGTAATCATTAGGAGGTAGGAGCTTTATCAGGTGGTAATTTGACAGCTTTGACAAGCTCGGCTGAATTTATGGCACTTTCTAGTTTTTCCCTCCATTGAGCTGAGATGGAACTAAAGTTAATATTAGCAAAAACACTTTGTGCGGGGGCAATTTTCCAGCGATGACTACATGATTCCAGTTACTAAGAAAATCTGCTAAACAAGGCCTCCTCACAGTCCCTTGCCGCTCTCCCCAGATTGGGCAAGATGGTTCCCCATCCAGCCCACTAGCTTAGATGGAAGATTCAGCAGACGGGCGGTATCTCTGGTGTCTCTGGCTATAAAGCAGCAGCAGTCGATCACTTCTGGAACACCTCTGCACCTCGCAGAGGAGTCACTAGCATCCCAGAGAAACACAAGCATGATGTTTCCCTTAGCTTAAAAACACAACTTTTAGCTTGAAACCCAATTTTCCAGACGGGGACATTCACAGTTCACTGCCCCCTTTTCCACCATGCAGCGCTGTTCACTGGTGCCTAAGCTCAGAAGTGCTGGCACGTCAGGCGCACCCTTCCCACACACCCAGACAGACTGCGCAAGCCCTCCTCAAGGACCCTCCTGGAAACCCTCGCAAGCACATTTCCTTACCCACCACTTACCCAGGACAAGCACCTAGCCCAGGTTTATGAACTCGACCCCTTAAGCTAGGAATGGTGATGTTCAGCATCATTATGCTCAACTCCCTTTCTGGGTACAGGCTCATCATCTTTTAAACAGAGCACACAGTTTCTTTTCTGTCTATAAAAAATCCAGGATATTAAAGCTTAGGGGCGAAAAAAAAAAGTAACAGTGAGTTTCTTATATTTCCATGGATCATACGGTCCACTCTAAGAAGGAACCCAAGCAATTACATCCAAGGAGGAGAGGTGCCGGTAGATTGTGAGCTCTGGAAAATGCCAGAGCTGTATCAGGACACCAGCAAGGTTACTCACAGTTTACAAAAGGAGCATGCTACGCACACTGGAGCGGAAGCCGCAGCATCACGCGTCTGACAGCACACGGGCTGGCTACACCCAGGATCTGATTCCCAGATCACAAAGATCGCGTCCCGCACAGCGCCACGCTGCTTTCTTGTGCGGTGTCAGGAATCTGCAAGTAGCGACGTGGGCAAGAGTAGCGGCTGCACCCTGAACCAAAACTTGGCAAGTTGGTAAAGCACAAACAAGTACTTTACTTTTTTCCTTTCCCATAGATGTTACATTTCCTGTTATAATTTAGGGTTTTAAAGAGCTATCTCTACATGCTTAGAAAGCACAGTTCATATTTAGCTCCCTAAAGTCAGATTTCTCTCTTCCCATATTTCCCTGCCAAGATGTGACATCTGTGGACTGCTCCCAAAAAATTCCCCTGAATCATCTGTGATGCATGCGAAACAGCGGCCAGAGCTGGCAACGAGCAGCTGTGTCTTTTAGGAAAATATTAGATCAATCTGGTACAGGGAAGGATTCCCAGTAACTCTGCCACTAACATCCCTGAGGACCGCACAACTCCCAAGTTGTGCTAGAAAAAGAGCGCAATTACGACAGGACCAAAATCCATGGGAAAGAGCGTTACCATGGCAACTGACATCCTCAGAACTTCAGTCGTCTTTGCATTTTTGCACAGACTCAATGACTCCTAAACCACGTGGAAAAAAAAAAGAGTCTCACAGGTGGGTTCATTCAGGAAAAGCATGCTGCCAGGTGATTCCCTGTAAAACAGCCCCATTTCTACGTGGTTTCTCAGGAAGAATTGAGCCTTTGTGGACCTCTTGTTCCAAGCACTGCATCTCACTATGAGCAGAGGAACTTTTATAAGGTGATCAATACTTCCTTGTTAACTACAACGGGATCAGAAAAAAAACCTTATTAAACATTAAAATATTCCTGTTTTCAAACAAAAATTATGCAAAGACAAAATCCAGAACAGACTAGCTGAGCTTTGGAATGGAAAAGCACAGTTTCAGCTTCACGCTAGGATGTGGTGGTGTTAATGAGCAGTCTTTCAAAAGCTCCATTCTGAAGACAGCAGCACTCTCCAGTCACTCCAGTATCCCCTACGCAAACATCAGATCCAGTCCCCAGGGAACACCCAACCATGGGCAGGAAAGGCCTTACTTTTCTTCCTGGGTGCCTTATCACAGCAATAAAGGCAAGAAATACCCAGTGTGTCTGCCAGCATGCTTTATAATGAGGCACAGGTTAAAGCACAGACTGGGAAGCCCTTCTGCTAAAAATCCTGTCTGCTCCCCACGTTTTGGGGCATTTCCTTCTATTTCGCTACTGGGTAAGCCTTGGCGAGTGCCCTCTCGTGGTTAGCCCACCATCAAGACTGCCTGCTCTGCGGAGGGCAGCACAGCATGAACTCTAGGGCCACACTCTCCGCTGCGGGGAGAAGCCAAAGCAGCTCTATTGACCCGAAGAAAGCTGCTCCAGATTTATACTGGTCACAAATGAGGACAAGGTTTAGCCACGGTTTGCTCCCTGCTCGCTGCTCTGTGCCAGCAGGTTTAACATTGCCGAGCTAATCTTTTGCTTGCCTTTATATTCCACACAAGCCAGATTTGACCTCACGATACCGCGCTGGAACAGGCTGCAGCGTTTCTCAGGTAACCTCTGCAAACGGACCTCCCAGGCGCCAGCAGCCACCCATGAAATAAAGGCGCTTTGCTCACAAAATGGCGTGGCAGATCCTCTCGGGACGCCAGGGAAGAGGCCTCGGGGCAGCACAGGCGACTGCCGGCCGCACAGGTAACACGCTTAAGGGGGAGCCCTTCCCGGGCACGTCCCGAGGGCGCCTCAGCGCCACCCCAGGCCGCTGCCCGGCTCCGCTGCGCCAGCGCTCGGCAGCCCGGACGGGCGCCGCCGCAGGAAGCCACCGGGGCAGCCGGCACCGCACGTGGCGCCTGCGGCCGCTCCTCCTCCCTCTCTTACCGAGGAACGGAGCGGACAGAGACCCCCGGGGCCCAGCCCGCCGGCTGCTCTCGCGGCCGCCACTCGGCCCCCTCCCGGCCACGGAGCGCCCGCGGCGGGAGAGACGCCTCAGGGCACCGGGCCGCCGCCGCGGGGAACAGGGCCGCTCCCGCCAGGGCAGGCGGCGCGGCGGCCGGCCCCGCCTATCCCGCGCGGCTCCCGCAGACGCGGCGGACCGGAGCGGGCCGGGCCAGCCCGGGGCGAGCACTCACCGGGGCGAGCACTCACCGCCGCGTCCCGCGCCCGCCGCCGCCCGCCGCGCCTCACGGCTCCCTGGGGCGGGGCCTGGCCGCGCATGCGCAGACGGCTCGGCCGCGCGCGCGGGGAGATGTACCCGGGCGCATGCGCGGGGGGTGTACCTCAGCGCATGCGCAGGCGCTCGGGCCGCCAGACCGCTAGGGGGCGCAGTAGCGAGCGGCGCCGCGCTTGGCGGCCGCTCTCGCGCCGCTGCCACGCCCGGCCACGTGGCGGCGCGGGGTGAGAGGTCGGGAAGATGGCGGCGGCCTTGGGGGAGGAGGTGCCGGACAACGAGGACTACTACTCGCTGCTCAACGTGCGGCGGGAGGTGGGCCGGGCGGCGGCGGCGGGCGGCGAGGCGGGGCCGGCGGGCGGCGGGCGGGGCGGGGGGACGGGACGGG
>JADKXX010010004.1:0-27570 GCA_017310255.1 Butorides virescens
GGGGTGGGGCGGGGCGTGGGCGCGAAGGGTGAGGCGGGGGCTTTCGGCGGGGCTTGCGTTTCCTCGGGGCGGGTGGTAGCGTGGCCTTAGGCCTATCCCTACATCCGTGTGTGACATCTACATCTGTGGGCGACGTACCCCACCCCTACATCTGTGGGCGACGTACCCCACCCCTACATCTGTGGGCGACGTACCCCTTCCCAGGGTCGTGTGCGCGTTCCTGGTTTAGTCACTGCTGTGGGGACTTCCCAAATGTTTCCACATTGGAAACACCTGCATTTTTTTTGCAAAACACCTCTCCTGACAAGAAGGCTCAGTCATCCTTGATTTCATTTTTAGGAATAGACCGGTAAGAAAGGATGCACTTCTGCTGTGCTAGAACTGTTCTGAATTTAATGGGAGGTAACTGCTTTTTTTTGTAGCAATAATTAGGTAAATCGCCAAACGTCTGAAAGCAGAAACTGTGCTGTCGTTTGTTTCATCAAATGCAGCAGCAAAATATGATGGGGGGGTGTATCTATAAACAGCCTTCGCTACTCAAGCAGGTTGGCCCAGATGTTAGCAACTGGAGCTGAAGAAGGCTTTCACTGAACTACTCTGCCTATGGTAGGAGTTCAAGACTTGGAAACAATTCAGTCCAACAGCTTTGAAATAATTTTCTTTGGAGTTAATGTCGGTACTCGTGGCCTCGGTGGCAGAATCCCCTGTGTGTTTGTGGAAATCTCCTGCATTTCTGGAGGAAAAGCACGTGAACGTAACTCTGTTTGCACAGCTCTCTGATGCCGTGCAGTAAAGCGTGCTCTCTTGTGAAAAATTTCCCTGTGACTCAAGCCTGAGCCCTGCTAAAGCTGCCGGGCCGTTCTTTTAGATCACTCGACAGCTTTTGTAATTCACCCACCCAAATGTCAGCAGCGTGCAGATGTAGAGGTTAAAAGAGGGAGGTAGGAACTGCACAAGTGTTGTGACTGCTTGGGAGATTAGCAGCGAAGGCTTAATAGTTAACTTAGCTAGGCTTCCAGCGCTTCGCGAGACCAGCAAATTCACGTTTGGTACAGCGGGGAGCTGGAAACCAAGTCAAAATGGTCTTTGAGGGAGTAATTCCAACTGAGAGTAGTAGTTGCTTTGTTAATTACCCTTTGCTAATTAAATTGAAATGAAACGCTACTATCCTGTGTAGCAGTGGAATGCGGTGAATGCGCATTTCTGCATGCTGAGCCAACTTCGCGTGATGTGGCAGCTGAGCTTAAAATAATAGTTAACCACTGAACTTTGCAGCCCATGAGGAGAGGGCAGCAGTTTCCAGTGTGTATGTATAGAAATGTTTAATCTCTGATAGATTTCAGCCCAGTAAAAACGTGGTGGCATGTTTGAACTGTTAAATGAAGCAGTTTAAACCCCAAACGGGGAGATGGGGCACCTCTTAATTTTGCCTGGAATTTTGGTAATAAAAACATAACTTACATATGATTATTACTGGCTTATGTATTTCATTGCAATTTGAAATGATGTCAGTATTTCTTTAGCGGTTTTTAAGAGCCTATTGCTCGTGAAATATTGAACCAATGACCTGAGCTATTCAATGATGATGAAAGGCCCAATCTAACATTTTATTGAACATGGCATTTATGAAAAATGAAACTGCTCATTTCTGTTATATAATCAATAGTATGTTAAACCATTTATCACTAGTTTGATTACAGAATGCCATTTCAGACCGATATGTTTCCCTGCTTTCTCAGTTGAGTTTAAATTTGATTTCTGAGACAGCACAAGGTAGTAAAAAGAAAAGAGCTAATCTGTAGCCACCTTTGCTGTCTTGGGGCCAGCAAATTTGGCAGATCCCCTTTTGCTATATCCTTTAGAAACATTAACATTAAATAGTACAAATGTGCAGAGAAAACATTTATTCTAAGCTGTCCTCAAAATTTAACGGATTTCTAGCTTTGGCACACAAATGGACGCATTTCTGTGATGAAAGCCCAGGCTCTCCTTACCTCAAGTTGGGAAAAAAGGTGTTCCTTTAAGAAACAAACCTTTAGGGCCTTTATTCCCACAGTGAAAGCTTGGAAACTGTGAACGCTTCAGTCACTGAAGAGCATTAAGAGTAAATGGAATTTGTGTCTTTAAATTCTGTTATGGAAAGCCATTTTGTGGACGCCTCTTGCTTGCTTGCTGGCGTTGTGTTCCTGTCCATTGTAACCCCCGGCTACGACCAAAGGGGTGAAGGAGGCCAGCAAGTGCCCGTCATGTTGTTCTGGTTCTTTTACTCGGCGTGTTTCTCCTGGTGCAGAGAAGGGCATCCTGCTTCCTGCACCCCAGGAACTGCTTCTTGCCTGGACAGTTTGGGAACTAGCCAGTCGGTAGCTCTGTGAAGCTGTGTGTGCCTTTCAGAGAGGTTATGGCTGGTTTTGGCAACTGCACTTCTAAATAGGTGTTAACCAGCCTCCGAGGGATAGACAGTGGCTGCAGTACAGGTGCAGGAATGAGCTGAGAAAGGGAAGTTACCAGGACTCTCTAGAGTCAAAAAATACATTGCTGTGAGGTTGTCTCCCGAGAGATGGTAACGGAAGGACTGGTGGGTTTATTCCATTGATTCTGAGAGCGCCATCCAAAATCTGTTGCCACCACGTGTCTTTGGAACGAGGCCAGGTGCTGTCTGAAATTCCAGCGCGGCTGTGGTAAGGAACGGGGCCTTTTTTTTTTCCTGATGCATTTAGTGACACGCTGTTCTTGTGGATACCCGTCTGCTGCAGGTGAGGGGTTCCTGAGGGCAGGCGGTGCGCCTCGGGGCACAGCAGAGAGCCCTCGCTGTGTAGGGAGGGAGCATAGCAGCGGAGGGATGAACAGAAACCTGTAGGTTTATGTTTCTTACCTTTACTGCTGTGGAAGGGACGTGCTTCTTGATAGTTATAACATCTACTTGAGAGTTTGAGATGGAAATACGAGTAGAATTTGATGTACATCTCTGGATTTAAGTGGTTTCATCCTGAGGTGACTTCTGCATTGAATTGAGGAGACAGTAGTTGCCTAATAAAAATAATGTATGAAGAAAGATTGCTTTGGTGGCTTTTTTTTTTTTTTTTTTACTTTTTAAACCTAGGTATACACTGATGAGCTTGTTGCACTGTAAATAGCATGGTAAATACCAGTGTGCACAACTGAATATTTCATTAACTTATGGAATGAAACAAAAGTCCGTTCTTGATTTTGTGTAAGTAAAAGTAGTGTAATATAATAGCTGATGGACTTCTCTTCTAGGGCTGATCTTAAGAATGGTCTTTTTTAAATAGCAGTGGTTATACTTCAGTGCATTTTTACTGCTCTTCACAGGCCTCTCAGGAAGAGCTAAAAGCTGCCTACCGCCGACTGTGTATGCTGTACCACCCAGACAAGCACAGAGACCCAGAGCTGAAAACGCAAGCTGAGCGGCTGTTTAACCTTGTTCACCAAGCTTATGAAGGTCAGTGGAAGTCTGAAGCTTACAGAAACTGTTTTCAAGGGGGTTCTAGACAGAGGGCTGTGTCTTCATGCTTTTGTTAGAAGACAGCTATTATTACAAAGTAATAATAAAATTTGCTGATGCTTAGCAATGCTTTGTTTCCTGCTTCTGTCCTGTAAATCAGAGGAGCAATGCAGTATAAATTCTGTAATGAATGGGATGCGGTGTCTCTGTCTTATTTCCCACATGTTGTAAATAATCTTTTCACCACTTCACTTGCTTCTGAAAAGACTCTTCCATAAGAGGCTGAAGACTGAAAAGCTGCGAACAGAAAGACAATTTCATATTTTACTTTTGAACTGATGCGTCCTGATTTTCTGTTCTCTGTCACCTGGTTGTGGTCTCCATTGTTTTTGAGCAAGTTCTTCCATACTCTAGGACTGAGATAAGGGCAATGGATTCACAGAAGTTAGGGGGGTTTTCTCATCCAGGGATGCCAAAGCCCTTTAAAAATATTCTGAATTAAGACAACATCCTTAAATCCTGGTGTCACCATAGGTAGTACATAGCGTAGCTGAGGCACAAGGAAGTGATTTGTTAGAATTAGCTCGCAGCATTTGGCAAGTGTGATAAGAGGCATCTGGAATGCAAATGGATTAGAAGCTGGTAGGACTCTTCTGCATTAAAAAAATGGTGCAGCAAACTAGATGCCTGGTCCTGTAGCCTAAAGAGAAACTAAAGTAAAATGGTGAATAAATATTCCTCTGTTAAATCTCAGAGGTGAGCTAGAATATTTTTTTTTACTCTCGTGTTTTCTGAACCATAAGCATTTGCTTCTTCCAGTTGGACCTTGGACATGGGTGGAGTCTTTCACATTGTCCCTAGCTAGGCATTAGGACATACGGGAGCTTTAGCTGGGGAGAACAGTGAAGGTCTCACATTAATGTCGTAGGGAATAAAAACTCAGGATGCATCAATAATTTCATTTTAATGTGGTGAGTAGGTCAGCTTTCCCCTTGGATTCCGTGACTCTACTTGGCTCTGTGTTGTGATGTATATATAAATTGTTCCTCATTTAGTACCAGATGTGAGCGTAATATTTTACAAGCAAAAATGCTGACATCTTGAAAATAAGCCACCCCACCTCCTGCCTATTTTCTCACCCTCCTCTTCCATCTCTTAATATCACACAAGAAAATATTTATTTTATCAGAACTTATAAAAAATAGTATCTGCCTGTGACATTTAGCAAGTTCGATAATCTTCAAGTAGTTCAGATCAAAGCTCAATTACTAGTATAAGGCTTCTTTTGCCTTAATGTACAATAGCAATATTAAAAAAACCCTGCTGCCTACTCAGTTATTCTGCATGTCTCTTTTGTGTTCTTTTCACTTTTTGATTTTAGAAGTAAGAAAAAAAAAATTAATTTGTTGGGGGGAAAAGTCTGTGTGTCCTGTTAATGTAGCATGTGAAAAGGTTAAAGGGAGTTGGTGTAAAAATTGGATGCAACTCTAGAACAACGTGTTTCCAGGATCTGTGCTTGAATTCCAAATAATACTAGTGTGTTTGTCTGAAATTCGAGGAGAAGACCAAAAACTGAGTTCTCTCCTCTCTTTTGATTTTAACTTTCAGTGCTTAGTGATCCACAGACCAGAGCCATCTATGACATATATGGGAGGAGAGGACTGGAAATGGAAGGATGGGAGGTGAGAGAAATTTAGCACCTTATACCCAGTGGAATTGGCCAAACCCACCTTTATCTGACATTCTTGTTTTATTGAGCTGCTCTGACACCTTGATGGTAACAGATGTCTGTTTGTTTGAAGGCATCCTTGTTTAGTTATTTCTGTTTCTCTCTCTCTGCTGAAACACCGTGATGGATTTTCAAATACTTAGGTTTTTCGCTTGACAAGAGAACAATAAGCCTGACATTCAGAGTTCCCTGATAGGATATTACCATGACAGGCAACACCTTTGTCTGAGACAAATGCATTGTTGTTGTCCATCTAGTCTCATCTTTTTAATCTGAAACTTGTTTTCATCATTAGCTAGCCTCTGAGTTCAAAATGACTTTTTCTTTCTGTGCTTTTCGGGGTTGTTTTTTATTTTGTTTATTTGGGTTTTTGGGCTTTGAAAGAGAACGTGTCTGTTCCTGGCTTTCCTGTTGTTAAGTTCCTTTGCTAACCTCTGCCAGTCTTAGTTGATTGCACTATGCTGCTTCCTGCAGAATCACTTTGTATTGGGTCAGGTCAGTACCAAGGTCAAGTTTGGAGTCACCAGCAAGAAATGTGGAGCAGCAGCAGCATGTAACAGACATTTTGGAGTTGCTTGTGGCAGACTTGATCCTATTTTGAAAAGTCAAATCCAATACTCTTTCTGTCCATACCTAGAGCCATACCTGTTTAAAACCCTCATTCCCTGAGCCATGTAAGGTAAACAGATGTGAATCTGCATAGCCTAAAATCACACAACTCTCACTTAATCGGTTTACCTCAGGCCAGAAACTTTCAGTCGTTTTCATTTTTCTGTCTACACCTAGTAGAGAAGTTAGCACATAGCTGCTGGTAACGGCTGCGCTGTGGTATCTTGTACTTGTGGTTTGAAAGCTGTTTGCCCTGGTTTTGTCAAGGGAGTAGAAATAAGACCATTTTCCTTTCTCTCGAAGTGTGGGGTTTTCTCCCGTGCCTGCCATTTGATCTGGCCCAGGTTTTTGCTTCCAAACTCTTGAGTATTGAAGTTCGTACAGAGTGGCTTACAGCAGCAGCAGGGGCAACGTGTTAGAGCGTACTGGGTCGGTGGACTCTGTCCCATCAGCAATGCAATACCCTGAACATCCTCTTCCTGGTAATCTTTTGGGTTTAATTTCTTTCTGAGCAGGTTGTGGAAAGGAAGAGAACTCCAGCTGAAATCAGGGAAGAATTTGAGCGTTTGCAGAGAGAGAGGGAAGAGAGAAGACTGCAGCAGCGAACTAATCCAAAGGTAAGCAAAGACCCCCCACCCTAGTCTCAAGAATAAATCTGTAAATTACTATGAATATGCAGGGTGTGGTGAGCCTGGGGTGTGAGATGGGTATCTGTACTTAGTGAGTTACTTTTCCTTTTTTGAATATGCAGTTTCTGTGGACAAGGTAGGCAAAAGAGCTAATTCTTTGAACAGTAATCCTCTGTCGAAAATTCTTTTTCTTTTTTTCATTGAGACATGTAGGAGCAAAATACCTCTTTCAGCAATTTCAGGAAAGCAGGCCTAACACTGAAATGTTTATGATTTCTTTTCAAGTATTCCAAATAAAATCAAACTCCGTGCAGTTACCTGACAGATCTTCCCTTTGTCACTACTGTAGTGTCTCACCAACACGGGGAGTTACTGAAAGGCAGCTTTGAAACCAATGAAAAAATGCAAGGCAGCTACCAAACCAGCTGGGTAGCAAAACTCTTCCGGATGCAGCAACAGTGAGCAAAATCAACCTGAACAGGATTGGGGTCTTGCCAGTTTCACAGTTAGTGCCTGTTTTAGGAAAGCTTGATTGCACTCTCAGGATGAGAATCATCAAGTATTCCGTTCCCATCTCAGCCTGTGTGAGCCAGTCAATGACCCACCTCACAGCTGAGTCCTGGCTATTCAGAGATGATCAAGAATGCCATGTTGAAGATGGTGTTCTCGTGGAAGCCTTGGGATGGCAGGGAGAGGTGGGAATGACAATCAACTTCTGCTTCCTCTGTTGCTTGCCACTGGAGTACTCTGATAGTTTAGAGTGCTCATGGCTTTGCTCGCTCTTGGCTCGATAAGTACGCTAGGCAAACCCAGGTTTCTTCAAGGTTGTCGCTGAGTGAGGTTTCAAAGCTTGTTAAATCACAAAAATCTTAGTTCTCAAGCAGTGAATAACATTATCCAAGAACTGCATCTACACTCACCGAGTGTATTCATACTTTAGTTTATCTGGATCTATATTTTTCTTGGGTTTTTTTGCTTGAACTATTGGAAACCATTTTGTCCCTATTTTTTTAAACATGTTGGAAACCTCTTTCTTCTATGCAGTATAGAAGTGGTCCATGGTGGGGAAGCCTTAATTTTCTTCCGTCTACCCCAAAGTAACCATGCAGATATTTATGCATACAAACTTTCTGTGTCTTGAAAAAATAAACTAATGAGACATCAATTTTTGTTTTATTTATAAATACTTCTGTTCTTGGTGCAAAACTGGGTATCCCCAGAGCTCTCACTGGAGGCTGCGGTCAGCCCAGAGTGTGCGTCCTGAAGCACAGGTGGCTGTACTCTTTCGGTGGCTTTGCAAGAGGAGGTCTCCTGTGTCGTCGTGTTCATGCATGGACTTCTAAAGTGTTGCAGCGTAACTTGCGTAGCCTGAGAAACAAACGTACCAGTTGATTAACTACTATTACTGTTGGTTTTGAAGGCTGCTGGTGTTCTCAGGGTCAGCAGTCTAAAAGCACAGTGTTTTCTGAGTGGACAGAAGCGTGAATGCAGTAATGCTTAGGGCTGTATCAGAAAAACGTCCATCTGAGAAGACCTGCGATGTTTTGAGACATTCACCTTGGCGCAGACTTGGATCTGCGCTGATCTTAGCAAAGCAAATCGACTGATACAGATCACCAGGCTGTTGTGGATAGTGCACAGATACTAAGAACTTGTTTGTACCGGAAGGGCAAATAAGAGCGTTACGTGAATATCTGCTGACAGCGTTATTCCAGGCAGGAAGGCATTTCTGGATGCCACGAAACAGGCAAGTTGAACTGTCTCTGCTGGAGAGAGAGTGACTGGGGTCAGAAGGGTGTTCTCAGAGAGGGACATGGTTATCTCCACCTCATGCTTCTCTGTGACTGTAGGAATCTGACATTTTATCTGGATGCCTCACCGTGGCTTTGAGCAGTAAAAAGCGGAGCTGCATTGTAAGCCTCTGTGTCCTGTGACAAAATTAGCCATCTGGGTGTTTACAGCAATTGCTGATTGGCAGCCTATAGAAATGTCTCTCCAGGCAGTGTTCCTGTGGAATTCCGTAGCGCAGCTGTGATCATTTCATACGCGAACGCAAGTTATTTTAAAATTTCCAACATTTTGTCAGTTCTATAAAACGGTTCCAGCAAAATAAACCATTTTAACCAGAAATGTTGAGCAATAACCAGATGTAGGCAATTTGGCAGGTTTCTAATTGAGTCTATTATTTGCTTTTAGAGCTTTGTTTTTGCTTTCAAAGACATGCAGAAGGGTTGAAAAGTTCATTACTTGATTTGAGGAGAACCGCTTCCTGTTAGGAGAAATTCAGTCCCGTTATTTTCCTGCTGCAGAAGGTCAACATCTAAGAAAGGCAGGTCCCTCAAGGCTTAGTCTTGCACAGCTTCCATATGTCACCTTCCAGAAGGTAAATCCCTAAGAAAAAAGGCGAGGAGGGAGTATATTCTTGTCTGGCACACCTCTTAATTCCACCAGTAAAGTCTGTTTCGTATTTGCTGGATGGCAGATAAAGGTGATTTTAAAAGATGCTACCTGATAACAGCTCTGATGGTTCTGTAGTGCTGCTCCCCAGCTTCCTGCCCTGCTGAGCTGGTGCGCTTTGCAGCATGTGGCATGTGTGTGCCGCTGACTTCTGAGCAGAGCTTTACAGCTTTTTCCCTGCTGCTCACTCTTTGGGGAGGGCTTTTTCGTTTCCAACGGTCGGAGCAGGTGGCTGATGGGGAGTTGCGAGCAGCAGCGGTCCCCTCTCTATTATCCGGTGGCATAGGGGGTGCCGTCGTTCTCTGGGAATATTTTTAACTTCACCATCTGCTGCTTTTCCTGTGCTTGCGCCTGAGCCAGTTTCCTTGCCAGGATCTATAGACCTCTGAGGGTGACTTCACCTGCTTGGCAGGAGGTGAAGTGTCTGCACAGAGTCCACTGCTCACTTCGGCAGAAGGCAGCTACACAGAAGATCTGCTGAGGAGCCGGGGAGGGAATGGAGATGCTCCTTTCCCCTGAACCGGTCTCGTGGATTTTCATGGATGGGTTCAGGTGGTTTCCTTTTTTCATTGGGAGGGATGTTTGTTATAAAATTCTTAGGTGTGACAAAGGAAATCATAAGGGTTTGAGTATGATTGAAAGAAAGGGGATGCAGTGAATTTTAGGAGTGTGTGTGGACCTTGGTGCATCTTTACAACAGGTACAAGCGTTGTGGTATGAATAAATGTATAGGAAGTATAGGAAGACATTTTTCAGTGGGGTTTTTTAGTGCAAATTCTTGAGAAAGCTTTACTGCCACTTACTTTCCAGTCTGAGTTGAAAATACACAATTTTCTGTCTTTTTGCCACTCAAGTTTAGCATGCTTACTGTTCAGCGTGGTGTTCCTTGTTTAAAAATGTTTAACTTGGAATTTAAAGTTGCAGTCTGGCAAAGGCTCTGCACTGAACGTGGTGGTCCACATGGAAAACCTTTCTTTCCATCCTGCCCCTGTTATGAAAGACCTAGGGGTTTACACTTCTTTGAAGAGCACTGGGGAAGAGTGGCAGTAGTTCTCCCTCTCTCGTTAAAATAAATGCTCACCTGTATTTAGGCGCATTTGATCGGCCACTCTGGAGTGCATTTGCTGGAATTTCATGGAGTGGAGTTGGCACTTTCCGTTTCTCTTTGCTGTTCTACTCCGTGTCTTTCCAGAGGGCCGGAGCAGCAGCATAGGGCTGCGCCGCCTCCTGGCTGGCTGGCAGTTCTGCCTTGCTTCACTCTTGCTTTGGCCTTGTTTCAAGGAACAGCACAACATAGGAGAGGGCTGAAACTGAAGAAGCTGCAGTGTCTGGAGAGCAGATCCATCGAAGATGACTTTGCAGAAGGTTCCTGAAAAGTAGTCTCCTGCATAAAGGGCAGGAGCTCGCTGTCGGTGCTGCCGCAAACAGAGCGATGAGTGTAATTGCTTTGAAATTTGCCAGCTTGCCAAGAGTAATTTGTAAACAGTTGGGGCACAGCCCCTGTTGCAGAGTTCTCCTGGAAATAATCGCACCTTCTTGTGTTAAAATATTTATCCAATTTTTGCTGGGTGAGAAATCAGAAAATAATCATAGAGAAGGGGTTGGGAATCTCCACAGCACATAAATAGCTGGGAGAGAAACCAAGAGAGAAGTTTTGAGTCCTGTCAAACTCTGCAGTTCTTCCTATATTTATGGCTCGGCATTTGATAGAGGGGAGTGAGCAAGGAAAATGCTCACTTGGGTTGAAATAAGAATTTATTCCATCCATGCTTGGATGCTGTGTGAGTGGATTTTTTTACCCACCCAGCTATTGAGATTCTTTACACAAATTTCTCAGAGTTCATTCTGTGCTTGTGCACAGAGGTTGGGGTTTTTTTTAATTGCAGCAATCTTATATGAGCTGGAATGCTGTTTAATAGGTCTATAGGGAAGGTTTCCAAAGCCTCTGGAAGTTATATGACCCAGACAAGGATGTTATCATGCCCTTTTCAAATAAACCCACTCTTGCAGTTAGTCTGAGTGAGCAGAGCAGCAGGTAGCCAGACTATTTAGCTGTGGCCTAGTTTTTTGTAGGAATAAGCTTTTCTATGGTGTGAGAAAGGAAATATTTACCACTTGCTAAAAGTCTGTCTTTGTCAAGCTTTATTTCTGATTACAAGATACAAACCAGGAAAAAGAAAACTCCATTTTTTACTAATGAGGTCAATTGCAAGTGAATGATGCAGCTCAAACCTCAATTGTTTCAGATAACTCATAAGAAGAAAGCATTTAGGGGATATCTGGCCAAGTTCCATTGAAAGAAATCAATGTCTAAAATACATAATTTCGACTTTAAATACTGACAGAGCAGAGTCCATTGTGGTGGAAGAAGAAACCTGCTGCGTAAAAGTGTTCTACCTACTTCTGTAATGTGTCACAATAGAAAAATTCCCTACTACTATTACAAGTTGCATTCCTGCTGAGAAACTGTCTTTTATCCAGTTTATTTTATGATTTATATTGCTGGTTTAGAATATTGTAATCGTTCATTTTTGTTTGTCTTGAATGCGTAAGAAATGCATTTTAGAGTGGAAAAGGTAATTGCAGAACAAGAAAAAACTGCAAAAAAAAATCTAATGATATGCAAGGATGCTTTAGCCATTTGGCCTATGTGTGTTGGATGTTTGTTAATGCTAAGTACTTCTTTCACTTGTCATTCCACAGGGAACAATTAGTGTTGGAATAGATGCCACTGACCTCTTTGATCGTTATGACGAAGAATACGAAGATGTGCCCGGGAGCAGCTTTCCCCAGATCGAGATAAACAAAATGCACATATCCCAGTCCATTGAGGTAAGGAGGGCAGACGCCGCCGACGGTGTGGAGCAGGGCCTGAGCTAATGAGGCACTACAGTGCAAAGCAACAGAAAATGAAACACTGCTCAGGGGGTCCTCGTCTTGATTTATGGAAGGATGCGATTACCAGCGTGGGTGGGAAGAGGAGGCTCAGTTCCAACAGGACTGCGTCTTGACTGTACAGCATGCGTTTGTAGGCTAGAGTGGTCCTGCCTTCCTGCCAGAAGGGAGGCTCAGTTGTGATTGAAAACAGGTATCTAGTTCTCATTCGACATGGAGTATCTAGTGTATGAAAACGAACGGCGTCCAGTTTTGATGATGTGGGTAAGGAAAAGAAGGGGGAGGGTTTCCTCTGTTCCAGAGAGTTGAAGAAATTTAGTCTGCTAGCGAGATTAGAAGGGTGTGCAACGCAGGGTCAGGACTTCAAGGTGGTACGTTAAAGGTGTCACAAATGTCTGGTGCTGTAAGAATTGCCTCACTTTTTGACTGCAACATTTAGAGCAAGTGTGGCCATGTCTGGTTCAAACACCTGGGCTTAGCGGATGACAAGGAGTCAGCTGGAGTGTTACCCATCTCTGTGCACTTACAGTCTCTGCAGTCAGGATTATGTCCTTGCAGAACATGCATTAGATGTGGGAATTGGGATCAGAGTAATTGGTAACGATATATTCATTTTTCAGGCACCACTGACTGCCACGGACACAGCAATACTGTCTGGTAACCTTTCCACCCAGAATGGGAATGGAGGTGGATCGATTAATCTTGCTCTGAGACGAGTGACTTCCGCCAAGGGATGGGGAGAGGTAAGAGCACTAGCTGTTAGGCATCTTTATATCCAGTCTGTTTCAGGCTGCTTGGATTAGTTACCTGATGTTTATAGGGAACTGTAGCTCTGTTTCTTCTCTCATTTTCTGCATTCTGTAGAATGTAGAAAAAAGAATTCTCAAAGGAATTTGAGAAAAAGGGAAGGCCAAACCTTTTTTCTGAATTGTTTCCCCTTTCCATTTGGCTGTGCATTTTGGACTTCACTGATGCTGATGGAATTGTTACCTGCTGTCTCCAGGGCCTTTCTAATTTCACTGCCTGGAGCCTCCCGGGTGCCTTCCAGAGGCTGTGAGCAGGCACCTTAGGGCAGCGTGATAGTTTGCCTTTGCTTCAGGAACTGCTCTGCTCACAGGGGAAGACGTTATGGGGGAAAATAGTTTGGCTCCCCGGCAGATACGATCTAAGTAGCTGGAAGGTCTCCGGTTACCACCTGAAGGCTGTGCCTCTCTAGACCAGTGGCTTCGTTTGAGATGCTCATGGCATCACTGCTATGGCTGGTGGCTGCTTTCTGCACCTTCCTTTTTGCACACTAGATACTTCTAACCTGTTTCCTCAGCTTGTGAGACACAGGAGATTTCCTCTCGTTTGAGAATTCATAGACTAGAGGCATTTGATTTGCATCAGGATTTTGTAATATTGCTAATACAGGAGCTCGTGGATATTGTCATGAGTCAGTTGACTAAAAAAGTTTTTAAAAATCCATGCGATAAACTTACTTGGGAGATGCAGATGTAGTAGGAACTGCTTTTGCAGGTTTTGTCAAGAAAAGTGTCAGATCTAAGAACTGCTTCTGTTAATGAGACTGAACAGCACCAAATAAACATTGAAGAGCAGCTCTGGAAGTCACCCAGGCTAGCGGATGAAGCAGCAGGCACTGAGATGGTGCAGCAGCAGAACTGCTGACAACGTTACTGCGAGGCTGTCCTGGGAAGGACTCCTGTCCTTAGAGGGCAGCAGCCAAGCCTTGGTGTTCGCCGTTGTGGGGCTGTGGTGGAGGTGTTTTCTCCATTTTCACCAGAGCAGGTGCTAGTAGTAGTAGTAGTAGTAGTAGTAGTAGTAGTAGCAGCAGCAGCCTGTAGCACTATGAAACTGGCTTTCTTTTACTCATGAGGACCCTACTCAGTGAGACACCTCATATTCCAAATGCAAAGCTAGCAGAGAAGAGAAGATGCTGAAATATGTGGTAAATGTTACTCAGACGTGTAAAATGTCTGTGATGTAAATGACGCTTGTGAAGTACTTTGCCACTGTTGTAAAAGATGTTTTCTTCTAACAATCTGGCATTGTGCATTTAAACAGTTGGAGTTTGGAGCAGGAGACCTCCAGGGACCTCTCTTCGGTCTGAAGATATTCCGTAATCTTACACCAAGATGGTAAATATTAGAAAAATGGTCTAATGGTTAATATTCCACACTAAGGACCTAAACAGTTTGAGTTCTGTTCCATGTTAATTCTGGATTTGTTTTCTATCCTACAAAATAAGGTATTTCTTCTTTAGACTTAAGGTCGTCCTTTAGGACTGATCAAAATGATGGTACCCTTTTTGTGTGTTGGTGTCCTTTGTGTTCATACTTCCAGTTTAAGGAAGGTCTGTGTTCCACATCCTTACATTCGTATTTGATCTTGTCATGAATTCATGATACTTGAGGCATGATTTCACAATCGGAGCAACAGGAGTTTGCTCTGGCAGCAGAACAAAAAATTGGGGAACACTTCTGGGGCTTCCATGGGTGGGTGATGTGTCATGTTTTAGGGAAATAATGCCAAATTTGCCACTAGTGTGGTGTCTGTTTACAAATGACTAGAGGTCTCAAGTTGCAAAAGAGAGTACAAGGGTGGTGACTGAAGACATCCGTTACAGCATTGTAGGTGCCAGGTTCCTTCTTTTTATATTTTCTAATTTAGTGAATATGCCGTTGCTCAGAGCTTATACAGGGTTCTTGTTCCCTGTGGAGTCCATTAATGCTGGGGTTTGGAGCTGGGGGTTGAGGATTATTAAATAGCAGGGCTGCTATCTTCTAGCAGCCAGGTGTGCTGCCTCTGCAGAAGACCAGGACTTTATCTGCCTAGGGCAAGAAGGGCAAAGGCTGAAAGGTAGCCTGCTGCGCTGGCTGCAGTGTTGTGGCCCAGACCATTAAACTAGGGCATGACCCGGCTCTTCTGGGCTGTGCTGTGGTCAGTGCAGTCTAAATTAGTTCTGAGTTTTTCCCGAAACCCTCAGGCGTTGTGCTCTTTGCAGGATAGTCTCTGCATGTTCAGGGAGGCTCCAGGGAAAGGAGGAATTTGAGGCCATCTGTGAGCCTGTGTTTTATCACTGATGAGGCTTTCCTTATTTCTCCTAGTTTCATCACTACAAACTGTGCCCTGCAGTTTTCGTCCCGTGGGATCCGCCCAGGCCTCACCACAGTCCTAGCCCGCAACCTCGACAAGAACACGATGGGGTACTTACAGTGGCGGTGGGGCATCCAGTCGGCCATGAACACTAGCATTGTCCGGGATACAAAAACCAGCCATTTCACCATGGCGTTACAGGTGAGAGTCCTGTTGCTGTACGCAGGAGATGGTGGTACCACCCCGTGGGAGAGAAGTGCCTCAGCTTTTCCATCCCAGCAGTATTTTGGCTTGGGACTAGAGGATAACGGAGCAGTTGGTGCTGTCTCATACGAACATGTAACGTAGGTAACCAGCTGCATTTGGCAGAGTACAACACTTTGCATCCAGCAGTGCCACATCTAATGTGGATCAGCTGAGGTTAGGGTCAGGATGCACAACACAGACTGCAGAGTTTGCAGTGGCACAAGTAAGTGGCAAGCACTGCTGTTTTCTCTGCCACTTAAAGTATAAGAAAGGAAATGTGGGGGAACGTTCAGTGGTGGCCGCAGGTACATTTTCATACATTTGTGCCTCTTGTTATTTCAGCTGGGAATCCCCCATTCTTTCATGATGGTCAGTTATCAGCATAAGTTTCAGGATGAAGATCAAACACGAGTGAAAGGTTCTCTCAAGTAAGTGTGCAATAGGAAATTCATTTTGCTCACGATCTGAAGAATCTGTCGGCCTCCAGGTTCCGTGCAAATCAAATGCTTCCATGGTCTTTGGCAATCTGCTTTTCATTAATTAAATCTGGTAAATGCTGAAGTGAACGTCTTGGAGGCTTACCTCTGTATGCCTCTTCGGATAAGTGGAACTTAAAATACCTGTGTGCGATATCTCTGTATCATCACCAATAAGAAAGCCAGAAGTTCTTGTAGTCTGTTTACTACTTTACAAGCTGAAAAGGCTAATCTCACCTTGTAGAAACACCGTGAATCTTCCAGTAGCCAAGGTGCACTGCACACAGATGTGTTTCCGTGTTTTACTTGTTGGGGAATTAAAGGATTCAGTAAAGAGGAATTCAGGAGTCCTCCCTGTTTTACCAGTTTTTGGTTCTGTCGTTCTAGGGCGGGTTTCTTTGGGACCATAGTGGAGTATGGAGCAGAGAGGAAGATTTCCAGGCACAGCATTTTAGGAGCCACCGTCAGTGTTGGTGTTCCCCAAGGAGTGTCTTTGAAAATCAAGTCAGTTCAAGATTACAACTCTAGATTGCAGAGGCTGACCGTAACCTGCATGATTCTATTTCCAGTATTCAGGTGGGAAGGTCCCAGTCTTAGGGCAATACAGGTATATTGATGTATCAGTGTGAAAACTTGCAGCCGCCCTCACCTCTAACACGAGCGGTGTCCGTCGGAAGGTACGTGTGGCTTCTGCTGGTGTTACCCTGAGCCTGAGCCACCTCTTTGGGGACTAGTGTGTGCGTGCATCAAAATATTCTGAAAATACAGCTTAAAGCAAGGTTTGGAGCGTTATAGTAAGCGGATGGAAGATTTCTGAAAACGTTATTGGTAGAAATGGATTTAATTGCATTTCGTTTTTATAACACTGTACACAAGTATATACTGGAATTAACGAATATTCGTTAATTAACAGAGGAGATGATACTATTGATAAGATGCAGTTTGCTAAGAGGGGCAGAACCCTTTAGGGGTTCGTGGGCTGTACTGCACTTTTGATTGGTGCCGGCAGAGGGAGTGCCAGGATGCTGAAACTGCTGTAAAGCCGTGAAGGCCTCTATCCCAAGAAAATGAATGCTTTCTAAAACAAATATTATTATAAGTGCCAGAAAAATATTAATGTACTCCTTCCTTGAAGGCACATGCTGGTGTTGTGATAATAGACCTTCTCTATAAGTATTTTCTTTTCTCTTGATGATGATGTTGGTCCTTTTCCCTGGTGGAATTAATGACCAAATAAATTCTCCTAAGATTAAAAAAACACTTTAGAAGGGCCAGGTACTACCACAAGAGATGTCTGCTACATAAAAGTCTGGCTCTGGGTGGTGTCAGCTGTCTGTCTTACCATTGTCTTGTTTCAGTTTATCAGATTTTAACCTTTTTGAGCCCATCATTCACCTCTCCTTTGGTTCAGCAGTTGTTCAGCAGCATACCCTGCTGCTAAGGGTACTTAATCAAGCACATTTCCTCTTACCTGCCACTCTGTTCTTTTCTTTTTCCAGGTTGAATAGGGCTAGTCAGACCTACTTCTTCCCTGTCCACCTAACAGATCAGCTGCTTCCCAGTGCTGTATTCTATGCCACCGTGGGACCTCTAGTTATCTACTTTGCCATGCATAGGCTAATCATCAAACCCTACCTCAGGGCACAAAAGGAGAGGTGAGCTCACAAGACTGTGTTTTAAATGCAGAGCTGGGAAGTCCCACTCCAGTGCTTCTGGGAGCCCGGTGCAAAGGCTGGGAAATCCAGCTGAAACACTGTGGTTCACCACTTACTTGGTACTGCTGAATTCTGGAAGCCTACAAAAATATCTTGAAAGGTGGGAAGAACCTTAAAACCAAGTTTATTTGTGTGAGGTGGTGGGTCAGTTGTAATTGGGGTGGGTAAGTAGACATCAGCCACTTTGTGGCTGAATCCCGTCCACTGTGTAGACCTGATGGGATGTTGACTTCCTTCTGCCAGAGAGCTGGAGAAGCAAAGGGAGAGTACAGCCAGCGACATCCTTCAGAAGAAGCAGGAGGCTGAAGCTGCGGTAAGTCTTTCCCATAACTGATCCCCCTCAGTTAAAGGAAGCTGTTTTCACTCTGGGCTTTTCTCTTTTGGACACAGTGTCTGATGCTGCTTGATTTTTGCTCTGCCCCTTGTATGTTGACAGGTCCGGTTAATGCAAGAGTCTGTCCGCAGGATAATTGAAGCAGAGGAAGCCAGAATGGGTAAAGATTACAACACTGTTTACTTGTTCCATAAATTTGGAGAGGAGGGAACAATACAAGGGCTGGGTGGTTGAGGGGGGGAAATTGCAAGGTATGGTTTCTTAATTTCCATCCCTAATGAAGCACAGCGTGGCTGCTGTTGCGCATGTCATGGGGAAATTCTATTATGATTCGGCTTCTGGTGCCTGAGCTTAGTAGAGATCCACTGAATATTGTCTTGGCACATGCTGTGAGGTGGATCAACAGGGTGAAGACAGTAGTCTGGATTCACCTCTTCACAAGAGAGATGTGTCTATAAATAGCTGCAAAAGTTATAGTCTGCAGTTTACACCTCAGTAGAAATGTTCTTCTGTCTTGAGAAGCAGGGGTCCAGGCAGGGAAAATTTAAATATCATTGAAAGCCAGAGAAAATGCCAGGATGGTCTTTTCATCGGTGTCTGCCTAGCTGTCGGTGGGAAACCATTCATCACATCTGTGTTTTCATGTGAAATGCAGGTTTGATTGTAGTGAATGCCTGGTATGGGAAGTTTGTTAATGACAACAGCAGGAAGAATGAGAAGGTGAAAGTAATAGATGTGACTGTGCCCCTGCAGTGCTTGGTGAAAGACTCTAAACTCATCCTTACAGAGGCGTCCAAGGTATGTAGCTGTTCTGTAAAAGCCCAGACTCAAGAGCTCAAATCTGTGGCTCAGAATTTCAGTTGAACCATCTGCTGTCCTGCCAGGGTATTTCTCCAGTGTGCTTGAAGCTAGCGACTCTAGATGAATTTACAGAAGCCTCTTACATTCCAAGTGTTATGAACCTCCAGGACTTCTGTTTCTCTGGGCATTTCCAGCACCAAAGAAACAGCGTCTCTGTATTTGCAGCACGAGACAGCGCATGTTACAGACTCTGGGGCTGTACACCAGAAACTTCCCACTCCCCTGACTCGCTCTTTTCTGTAGTTAGATCTTGCCACTGGGGAGGCGAGTCCTGAGCTTCTCATCTCCTCTCATTGGCAACAAAACTCCTTTTTTTTTTTTTCTTAAGTGACACCTTGTTCTAGCACTAATAAATGGTTTTGGTCAGTTGAAGAGCTGTGAAAGTCCATTCCCTGATGCTCAGTCTGTCCTTCTCTGTTTCAAGGCTGGGCTGCCGGGTTTCTACGACCCCTGTGTGGGTGAAGAGAAGAGTTTGAAAGTGCTTTATCAGTTCCGAGGAGTCCTGCACCAAGTGATGTCAGCTGACAACGAGGCCCTTAGGATACCAAAGCAATGTAAGTAGCAAGGACCACTCTGCTTCTCCCTTCAGGAACCCGTGAAGGATTCCGTGAAGAATGGGGGTTCTGGGGTCACTGAAACGGACTGACCATGAGATGCCTCTGGGATATGACCTAAAAGAGCTCAGCAGCACCACTGCAGATGTTTATACCATCTAACCTTACGTATCTAACTGGAGTTAGAAGCAGAGGCCTCCTACAGCTGCTGGTGTCCCTGCCGGGCAATTCACAGCATTGGATTGCCCTTTGAGGACTGAATTGAATGTATGAAAGCAAGGTGGAGGGCTGAGCCAGATTTCTTCCTCACCCCCATTTATCTATCTGCCAAAACATTTTCCCTGCCAGAATAATTTTGTGAAGCTGGTACCTGCTAGTGACAAGTTTTACTGGTACCCCTGTAGGTCTGGGGAGATGGCTAAAGGGCACAAACCTCACGTTGCTCTAGTCCGGCTCCTCCCTGGCCCAATTTAAGAAGCTTACAAAGCTTCCTTAAGTACCTTGGAGGTGTGTATGAATCGTGTTCAATTAGCAGCCAGAAGCGTTCCTGCCTCTCCCTGGTAAGCTCAAGCTAGGATGTGTCTCGTCCAACAGCAGTGGCCGGTATCCATTTATTGTTCTCATCCGACAGCTCACAGAATCGATGCAGATGGCTAATCTGGTGAGAGCGTGCGCATCCGTTACGGCACCTGGGTCAACGGAAACTACACAACCTTCCCCCAGATGCTACAAGTTTGAACAGAGACATTTTTATTTTTACTATCCATATAGCAGGTGGTGTCCTACCAGTTATGTTAGGAGACAAAACAAGAGAACCTGCTTCTACAGGTGGCTCCAAGGCAATACTTCTCTGAATTGTGGCTCAGTAACCAATAAAGCAACGTGACTCTGAATGCGCAGTGCTTTCTGCTGAGGGTGTGCGAGCGGGCACTGAGCACCCCCCGTCATGCAGCCATGTCTTCCCTGCTGCGATTTGGCCACAGTCCGTTTGTGCGGTCTCACATATATATATCTTTTTGCACTGAGCAGGGAAGACGACCTGCTGTTCTCGCTTCTCCACATGCTTCTGGGGTAGGTAACATACCTTTTTCTGCTCCTGGGGGGAAGTTTAGTTCTCTGGCCACCTACTGGAAGGCCTCTGTGTAAATCTTTTTGTTGGAAAGAGGACAGAGATTGTTTTCTGTCTCGAATCTGTATTTGAAATGTACTTGCTAAGAACAAGTATGTTTGAAATTAAGTTCTTTGCCTTTTGTAGTAACATGGACCCCTTCAGCATGAATCCATCCAGCTGCTCATTTCAAACACTGCTATTCCAGACAAGGACACGGAGTGTAATGATCTTACTAATTTTTCTGCCATCTAGAATCATGTACTATCAAGGTTTTCAAGAAAAGAGGAAAGCAAGTGGGGAAGAAGGACAGCAATTCATTTAATTTGATTCTGATGCTGCAACTGTCTCTTCCCATCTAATTTATTTCTAGGAAAAAGAGGAACATAGTTCATACAAGTAAACCAGACCATAGTGAGGAGAGAAGCCAAATGGGTAGAGAGCTGAAAACGTAAAATTCAGCTGCCCTTTCTAAAAAGCATCAGTTATGACATAAATCCATTGGATTAATCTTGCATGGAAGCCATGGCAGTGATTTACCAGCAAAAAGGGCAGTCCTGTTCTAGTGACACAGCAGATGGAAACGGCAGCCTTGTAGTACCTACCACACACTGCCTGTGTCAACGCTACCGAGGCTTCTTCATAGAGAAAAGGAATAATCGTGGCTGTTTCTCAGTCACAGCTCTGCTCTTGGTGAGCCCTAGAACAGCCTTCGTAGCTTACATGTGAGAAACAGGGGGAAAAGGTGTCTTGGCAGCGCATTGTTGCCCTTAACTACTACCGTAGATCTTTTCCTGACACGTACCTGGCCCCTCTGCCTGTGCAACGGTGGTTCTCTTTGCTCGAGTCATTGTAACAGGAAAATTATATTTCCAGAAGCAGACTTATTTGAGCCAGTCTGAAAGAGATGCTTCCCCCCCGCTTTAAAAAAACAAGTTCATACCATGCAGGGATGTTCACTTGTTTTTAATAAAAAACAAAACTCTTCAGCTGTGACCACCTCCTGGTGCAGGATTTTATTTCACTTATGACCAGTGTTCTGTGGATCTGAAACTAAACGCAATAAATTATATTCAGCTGAAAAGGAGCCTGCTGAAAAGCAAGGGTTGTGGGTTTTGTAAATGTAACTGCACCCTCTGTCACATCCTGCTTGTTGACCTCTGTGGATCGCTTGTGTGTGTAACTGGGCAGAAACGGCCACCAGAAATTCCTTTTTCGTGTCCTGTCACTGCATGAAGCGTATGGTCACGAGCGAGAGCCAGTCTGTAGTGACTAGGACGCAGCAAAATACTCCCAGGAGTACGGAGGATTGAAGTTTTGCATAAGCAAGTGCAAAATAGTGACAACACATTTGCTGCTAATTACAAAGAAGAATCTTACTGCAGCCCTGTATCTAGCAGAGCAAGGACACGGTGCAGTGTTTGCACAATAAAACAATTCTTCTCTTTTCTGACCACTCCCAAGGATAGTTCCTGCTGTCATGAATGTGTTTTCTTGCACAGTCAACTTTAAAAGGTAGAGAAATAGTGACATGATTCTAAAAACCACTTCCATACTTCGAGGCATCCCATGGTATTTCTCCACTTGAAAAATAATGTTTCTGAGGGGCAGAGCATGCTGTTCCTACCCCAGCAGTTGAAACCTGTAGCAGGGCAGCATCTTTGGGTGCAAACTTTAAAATGCCGTAGAAATGTGAGGTGACACATCCATCGCTAATTGACCCAGCAAATGCTTTAAATACCTTAGTGAGGATCCGGGAACACACGCTCGTCTTTTCAGCCAGAACCTGTACTTTGAACATCTGAATTAGCGATTCTTGTTAAAGTAAAATCCCTCACAACCAATACCAACGCAGGCCTTGCCCCGTTCCCTGGCTGAACATCATGAAAAGTATATAGCTTGTTTTTTCCTGCCAGATTGGCCCACCAAGGAACCAAGGATTCAGACCCTTGCTTTCCCCCTGCGTTCCAGTACTGTGAGTGCCCTTCCCCATCCACGAGGCTGCTGCTGCAGGTTCTTTGCAGTAGTTAAAGCGTGAGCTCCATTTTTGCTTCCCTGCAGCGTTTGTAATTGCCAAGCGTTGCTGAGTTGTGACCACACGGTGGAGTCTGCTGCCTGTCCTGTCCATCTCCTCCCTTGGAGCCAGGTACTGGGTCAGTCTCTCCTGCTGAATCCTTATTCCAGCCCCCCTCCTCCTCTCTTCCTTATTTTCTAGCAGTGCAAAGTTTAAAGAGACTGTAAGAACAGCCCCACCTGAGAAACTGCCGCCTTCAACGCCACCATTTCTGCTCTGTGAGAAGCTGCCATTTTACAGCTACAACTCCTCTGGGACTTCTGTTTATCACTCTATATAATACTAAATTACAAATACAATTAAAATAGAAGCTGTAAGCAACCAGAGCTTAGCTTCTAATATGATCCGGTGCCATGTCCAAAGAGTGGAGCCATCTTTTAAGTTTACCATGGTGTTAAGGCTGCTGTTCTGAACGCAGCTGGCTGAGCGGCAGTGCCTTCGAGGTCGTGGCACCTACAGGAGCCGGGGGTGGCACCAAGGAAACCAGCATCCCTGTGGTGGTTTGGGGTCCTCGGTGCCACCCTGCGGTGGGGCAGGGGTGGGAGGGAAGGAGCTCTCCTTCAGCACAGCCCCCAGAGGGTTTTAAGGGGCCTGGTTTGGGTCTGGTGGAGCCAGCCGGTCTTCGCCAGGCAGATGCAGGCCCAAGGTCTGCTGAGGCTGCGGTGCCCGGTCCTCCAGGGACCTGGCTCTCAGGCGAGTGGGGCAGGTATGGGGTCACCTTGGCCAGCAGTCACCTGGCGTGATTTGCCCTGTCCCACGCTGGGCTTCTACACACCGAGCCTGCCTTCGGGCGCTCTCACAAAGGACCCCTGCCAGGGCCACACGCTGCCGAAGCCGTAGGCATCCTGACCCGTCCTCTCCCCAGGCTTCACACCTTTCGGCAGGTCCCTGTCAGTGAGCCCACGGCAGCGTCCCGGCTGCCTTCAGCCCCCCCGGCTCCCGCAGCAGCAGGCATCGCCCGCCTCCCGTCGCTCCGCGCTGCCCCGTGCTTGCCCTGCACCAGCGACGGGGCTCCACCACAATTTACCTTGCTCACAGCGAAGGCTGGGCGAGGAGCGGCCGCTGCAAGGAGAGGTGAGGATACCTGTCGGCACGTGGAAGAGAACGTTTGCAGCACGCCTATCCGTACCCGAGTTTGTGTTTCGTTCAGGGAGGAGCACCTGAAGCATCAAGTCCTGCTGCTACCTGGCACAACTGCTTTCCACACCAGTAAATCATAACAGCAGACTCCTGAGTTCAGAATAAAACAAAATCATTGTTCACCTGTTTCACATTTAAGAAAAAAAACATGGTTCATTAAAACAGTTTTAATGAAAAAATAAAGTTCTGAATTAAACTATAATTATACATGGCTGAAAGTGATGAACTAAAAGAATGGAGATGTTGCTTTTTTCTCTCTGCTGATACTGTAACGTGCTGGACTTGTCAGACACCATCTATTGGGATAAATCTGAAAGGTAACAGAACAAGAGTCAGTCACATCGATTAGTACCGAGCCTCTGTGAAAGAGGCTGTTTGCGTGGCAGTTGGCCATTTCTCCCATAAAAGCTTCGGGAACACATTCCACGGAGGTCCAGTTGAATTGCAGACATGCTGTGAACGCAGAGATACCAATTCTCAGAGCAGGTCAAGCCCTCGCGCAGCTCGCGGCTGGGATCTTCCAGAGCCTTTCTGTTTGCAGAATGAAATGGCAGCAGTTGAGAACTTTGGTTATTTTTCTGGCTGCAAAGAACAGTCAGGCAGCCGTCGGGGGCAAGTCTTTGGCAAACTCCTCGGTGGTTCTACGTAGCTTCTGGAAGGCAGCATACCACGGTCATGGTGTTGAGATGTGACAGAAGCTGGAGCTGGTTTTCAGAACCCAGAGTCAGTTGTTGCAGCTCGGCAGAATGGCATTTTTGTAAAGAAGCAGGACTGAGGAACGGTTGCACATCCTGACTCGGGCCAGCAGACCTCTGGACACCCCTGGCGTCCCACGCCACAGAGCACTGCGGTGCTGGACGGCCTGCCGGAAGCTTTGGCGGCCCCATGTCGGACATCTGAAGGAGGGTACCTGACTCTGTGTACGGGAAAGACCCTCAGTCATCACCAGGACGCGTCTCCTGATGAGCCAGTACGCGGATAAGGCGGTGGGCTCACGTGGTGTATCTGCAGGACTAGCCTGGACACATTCCTGCCAGTATGACCAGGCTCGCTTCGGCCGCGGCACCAGCCAGCGACTCCCCTTGCCTCATGGTCTCACCGGACAGAGCACAGCGTTGTTCCTCAGGCGCGTAACTTCAGAGAAACACCTCGAAACGCAAGCCCAGTCTGTGCGATACGTAGGGCTCGCTCTGTTTGATTATCGAGGAACAAGGCCGCTATCTCGGTGGCCTTGCATAAAAGCCTCGACTCCCCGTCACGTTTCTGAACAGATTTCCCTCGGGCTGAGGCCCCAGGAAGTCCCATCGAGGGACCGCAGCATCGGCGGGGGCCTCGGCCCTCTCCGGTCCTCCCCCGCACCGGCTGGATCTTCATTGCACTTCGTCTTGCTAGCTGCATCGCCTGCATTTGCTTTTATCGGTATAATTTGCAACCAATAGGTTAAAGATTCCATTTTTTGGATTACAAATCCAGTCTCAAGAAAACAAACAGCAAAACCAAAAGTCAACTCAGCTGTAGTACTCGGATGGAAACGATCAAATCCCAAACCAGACCTGCCAGGTTCTAAGTTTACTACGGCCCCTTTGACAGTCCACGTTTGAATTCTGGGCTGAGAAAAGGGAGAGTCATCGTCTTCTTAAAACAGCACCTTAGAGTTTAACGAAGGGCCGGGAAACAGAGCAAACGGTAACCCCCATACACACATTTGAGCCGATCATGCAAAACAAAGTCACAAAAAATCACCGTAAGAGGAGACCTTCTAGGAAGAAATGGGATGTCGCTAATCCCCCGCGCTGCCTGTCCAGAAAAAGGGCTGCTCTCCTCTTTTAAACGCGCCGGTCCCTCGGCGCAGGAAGAAGTCCCGTCTTCACTTGAACGATGCCAAATCACAGAACTCCCCTGCTGCCCAGGCCCGCGGAGGAGGCGGCAGATCACGCAGAGGTCGGTATCTGTTGCCACTCACTCCTACGGAGCCTTAGAATATCTAAGATTGACATATACGGACAAATGGGCAGGTATAATATTACATTAAAATTAAAACACACAGCCATTTACTTTTCAGACTCTTCACACAGATTCCCTCCTCCTCCTCCTCCCTCTTTGGAGGAGGAGGAGTTCCCTAGCACAGAGAAGGTTTGCAGTTTCCCAGTGGGATGAGAAAACATACGTGGCAAAGGTATTGTACATTCCCCAGACATCACCCAATTCAGGGCTGTAACCGGACAAAACCCCACCGGACCCAGAGATCGTAGTCCCTCCCTTGAGCGGATCGGTATCTAGCAGCAGTTTTGACCAGTCGGCCTCTTCCAGCCCCGGCTGCCCGCGACTTGGCGATTCCTCGTCCCCGTCAGCGCAGGCCGGCCGGGCAGCCCGTCAGCCTGAGCAGCAGCAGTTCAGGGGAGCTCTCCCCGGCCTCCCGGCCGGCGTCGGCAGCTCGCCCGCCTGCCCAAGCAGCGCTCCAGCACGCGCCTCCCCCCCCTAGTCCAGAAAGCGCCTGCGCGAGCCCGTCCGGGAGCGGTTCGAACGGCGAATGTCAAACTTGGAGTCCCGGCACTTCTGGCATATGTAGACCTCTGGGACGTTGGACTTGCGGATTTTGGCGCAGGAGAGGTGGATCCAGGTGTGGCACTCGTTACACTCGATCATCGGCCGCCCAGCAAACGGCTTCATGCAGAAGCAAGTGACCAGGTCCCACGAGTCGTCATCTGCGAAGAGAAGAGCAAGCTATGTTTTTAACTGCCGACGCCTCTCACCCACACTGAGAGTTTACTCTCCTTCCGCACGAGATTAACTACCTGGGCTTCAAAGGTGGGCACTTTGCTGATTTTTCCACCTCTCAAGAGAAACCAGGCTCTCTTGCGTGGAAGAGACTCTTGGCAGTACACGAGAGGCCATAATCCACTGAGAGGAGAAACGGCTGCTTCTATAAAGGTGCAGCTTTTCACTCAGTTTATGGCAAAAGCAGCCAAACTCCCCCCTTCCCCCAAAAAACCCAATTGCTACTTAATTCTGCCCAGGCAGCGCACCTCAGCGTTACCCTCGTGCTACGAGTGAAGTACCAAAAGACTGGCAACGCCACCCCTGCTTCCGCCTGGCTGATTCGCTTTTGGCAGGCCACCTACCCGAATCCACCATGATGTCCTCGTCGTCGCCAGTGCCGTCCTCATCCCGAAAGACCACCTGCTTGCCCTGCCGAATGACCGTTCGTTTGCCCACGCTCTGGATCTCCACCGTCTGCTCGGCCGTCACGGCGGGGTAGGAGACGCTGGACGGCGTGTCAGAGTCCCACGCTGAGCAGTGCTCGGTCGCAGACTGAGGGTCGCCCTCGGACGAGGGGCTCATCGGCGTCTCCACGTAAGAGTCCTCTGCCTCCAGCTCCAGCAGCTTCTCCTCGTAGTCCTCCTCTGCAGACACCTCCGTTTCCCTCCTCTTCAGCTTTTTCTTCTTCCTGATCTTGTCGATCTGCTTTCGCTCCGGCAGGAAGTTGCTGGGTTTTGCCCGCTGGAACAGGGAACCGTACGGTTTCGCTCGCTTAAGCTGACTGAAGTTCTTTCTGTTCTTGGCGGGCAGGGAGACGGAAGAGGGGATGTCATTGAAGCGGGGGTCCCAGCTATCGCTGTCGATCGTGCCCCCGGTGCTGTTGGGCGGGCTGGGGCTGTTCCTCAGCGGCGTTTCCTGGAAAACGCCGAGAAAGCAGAGAAAAGCCTGAACTGGGAGCCAGCGGGCGTGCAGCGCTGCCGCACACGGCCGGGCTCGCCCCGGTTGGGGCTCCCGCTCGCCCCCTCCACCCGCTGCGCAGGGACCCCCGGCCGGGCGGGGCCGCGGCTGCCCAGGCCCCGGAGGGGCGGGGGGGGCGATGCCGGGAGCCGCGCGTTCTCACCCCGCCCAAGAGGCAGCCCCGGTTCCCAGCGCCCTCCCCGCCGCGGCGGCTCCCCCTTTTGTTTCGGGGAAGCCTCCTCGCCGCGGCCGGTTTTACAGCGCGGCCGAGCCGCCGCCGCCGCGGCCGGTGCCCGGTGCCGCCTCACCTCCTGCGGGTAGGGGATGTAGCCGGCGTAGGCCAGGACGAAGGTGCAGAACTTGTTGAAGTCTTCCACGGTGCGGTGCCGCCGGGAGGCGGGGGAGAAGTCCTGCGGGGAAGGGGCGGGGGTCAGCGGCGGCCGCGGGGCCGGGCACGGCCGGGGGGG
>JADKXX010010005.1:0-46204 GCA_017310255.1 Butorides virescens
CGTGGGGCCCAGCGGTGAGCTCGGCGGGGAGCCCGGGGCGCGGCGGGGCGCGGGCCGCGCTGTAGAGCCGCAGCGGGCCTTGGTGGAAGGGGGCGGCCCTCGGTTTGCGGTGGGGCAGGGGGCGGTGGGGCAGGGGGCGGTGGGGCCGGGGCCGGAGCAGCCGCCGCCTCTCCCACCGCGTGAGCCCGGGCCGCTGGGCCCCGCGGGGAGCCGTCCTCCCGCCCCGCGCAGGCCCCCGGCGGCGGCAGCAGCCGCGTCCATCCCCGCCGCCCCGGCCGCTCGCCCGGCCCCGCCGCAGCCTCCCCGCCCTCCTCCGCCCGCTCGCCTCCCCGCGCCGTCTCCCGGCCGCTGTTCCCGGTGCCCGGCCTCGAGCGGCACCGCGCAGCCTCGCCCGCTGCGGCCGTCGGGGCCGTCAGGGCCGCGGGGCGAGGGCTGGTGCCCGGCCGGTGTCCCGGGCAGGTCCCGGCGGGGCCGGGAGCAGCAGCCGTGGGTGCGGGAGAGGCCCCGGTCCCTGGGGCGCTGCCCCGCCCTGTGTCGCCGCTCCGGCGGGGCCGCGCCGCGCTCGCTGCCCGGGTTGCGCGGGGCCCTTGCGCCCGAGGAGGCTGAGAACGCCAGGAGTTCAGCGGCAGGGAACTCGTGTGCCTCCCGCGGTGCTTATTTGGCTGGCAGCGGTGAGCGAGCCCGCGGGGTGCGAGCGGGGACGGGGAAGCCTTTGGCCGAAACCCTGGAGGTCTCCGGCTTCAGGCGGCCGAGCCTTGCCCTCGGTAACGGGCAGCACCGCAGCGCGGGGGGCTCAGCACCGGGCGGCGGGGCAGAGGGTGCCGCCTGGGAGCCCCCCCCGCCCCTCCCCTCCGAGGAAGACCCCGCCGTCCTCCTCGAGCAGCAGCGGGGGCTGCTCCCGCCGGGGCCCCCCCCGAGAGACGAGGCGCCGGGGGGCTTAGGCGCGGCGTTGGCAGGGCTATCGGGTGTACAGAGCTCGGCCTGGCTCTTGCGAGGCTGCCCTAAGCCCGGGGAACTTCAGCACGGGCTTCTTAAAAATATAATTAGACTAAGCAGGGAAGGCTGCTGGCAGCGCCGGCGCGTTATGCAATCGCCGCTCCTCAGTGACGGGGAAAGGGGATGTTTTCGAGGGCTGTTCAGTTTATCCCGCTGCCCAGCCAGAGGACGTTTTCTCCTGTGCTAACCCACCTTCTTCCTCCTCTTTTTTTCTTTTTTCTTTTTTTTTTCTTTTCTCTGCCCTGCAAGCTGCTCTCGGGGTTGACTCCTGAGGGGCTCTGCGCAGGGCGTGACGCAGCGTGTGCTCTCCCACAGGCACGGCACGGCATGGCGGCGAGCACAGGGAGCAGCGGCGGTGGGACGGCGGCGGCGACGGGGGAGCCAGCGCACGCGGTGTCGCTGCTGCGGGGGCTGAGCGCGCTGCGCGCGGAGCGGAGCCTGCTGGACGTGACGGTGGTGGCGGGCGGCCGGGAGTTTGGGGCGCACCGCGCTGTCCTGGCCGCCGCCTCCGGCTACTTCCGCGCCATGTTTGGCGGGGCGCTGCGGGAGGCGCGGGCCGAGCGGGTGCGGCTGCACGGCGTGGAGCCCGAGTGCCTGGCGCGCCTCCTGGACTTTGCCTACACCGGCCGGGTGGGCGGGCTGGGCCCCGACATTGCCGAGCGCCTGCTGCGCGCCGCCGACCTGCTGCAGTTCCCCGCCGTCAAGGAGGCCTGCGGCGCCTGGCTGGCGCGGCAGCTGGAGCCCGCCAACGCCCTGGACATGCAGGACTTCGCCGAGGCCTTCGCCTGCCCGGCACTGGCGGCTGCCGCCCACCGCTTCGTCCTGCGGCACGTGGGCGAGCTGGGCGCCCAGCTGGAGCGGCTGCCGCTGCCGCGCCTCCTCTCCTACCTGCGGGACGACGGGCTCTGCGTCCCCAAGGAGGAGGCCGCCTTCCAGCTGGCGCTGCGCTGGGTGCGCGCCGACCCCGCCGCCCGCGCCCCGCTGCTGCCCCAGCTCCTGGCCCACGTCCGCCTGCCCTTCGTGCGCCGCTTCTACCTGCTGGCCCACGTGGAGGGCGAACCGCTGGTGGCCCGCTGCCCGCCCTGCCTGCGCCTCCTGCGTGAGGCCCGTGACTTCCAGGCTGCCCGCCTCGACCGCCATGACCGGGGGCCCTGCGCCCGCATGCGCCCCCGGCCCTCCACCGGCCTGGCCGAGATCCTCGTCCTCGTTGGCGGCTGCGACCGCGACTGCGACGAGCTCGTCACCGTCGACTGCTACAACCCGCGCACCGGCCACTGGCGCTACCTGGCCGAGTTCCCCGAGCACCTGGGCGGGGGCTACAGCGTCGCCGCACTGGGCAACGACATCTACGTCACCGGTAAGGCACGCGGGGCACAGAAGCGCCAGCGTTGAGATTTTCATTGAAAGTTTGTGGGTTCTAGCAGCGTGACTTGGATTTTCTCAGGGTGGCAGAGAGTCTGAGGTTCTGCCTAGGCTTAGTACGACTGCAGCCTGAACAGGCGTGGGGACTCCTGGAGCCTGTGCGGGATTTAGCAGCTGGTCTCAATCTGGGAAGTATTTTGCCATGACTAATGCTCCTGAGCGCGCAGGCAGGAGTCACAGACCTTGCACTGGTAGGGCTTTCTAACCGCTCGCTCTGGGGGACAGGAGTGACTTGAGAGGGTTTTGAATTTCTGAATGCGAAGAAGGTGTTTGGGGTCAGGGCACCGTGAATCACAAGCCAAGCGCGTGCTTGGGGCAGGGGCGTGTCAGAAAGCCCCGGGTTCCTCAGCTAGCCAGTCACGGTGAGTCACGGTGCCTTCCCCAGCGTGAGTCCTGCCTCCTCGCAGTCCGCTGGGGCTATAATTACTTCTGTCAAGGTGACACGGATGTGTAAATTTGGCTGTTAATCTGCATGTAGGTGCCTCTTTTGAACTACATCCCCGTAGCTGGAGCGGCAGCCCTGCGGCGGCCGTAACAAACCAAGGCCTGGGAGACCAGGCGCTGCAGAACAGCTTGCTCCGGGCGTGCAGGACGCGCTGGCAAAGATTTGAAGGGCAGGTCAGATGCAGGTGAACAGAAAACTGTTCCTTCCCTCATCACGAGCCGAAAACAAGGCTCTGCTTCAAGGGCAGGGTTGTAAAAACAATGGGCCACCACACGGCTCGTTTGCGTAGACATCCTTACGTCCTGTGGGAGCTTTCTGGAGCAATTCCAGGCAGGTCTGGGGGCACTGAAACTGTCAGCAGCCCCGTGCTGCGGCGAGGCTGCTGCCGGCAGGGATCTTTGGTCATTCTGCTTAGCGTCAGCGTCGTAGTGCGGGCAGCGAGGAGGGTTGTTGGGAAGGACTGGAGGTAGTCAAACCTGGGAGACTTGTCTTGAGTCATGGCTGAGTACAGACCAGGAACAACGTGGGACAAATCCTTCCTGGCTTGCTGGGAAAGAAGCGGTATAAAACTTCTGTTAAAATCCTCGCAGTGCACACTACTGTGGTCCCCTAGTACTGAAATATTTTCATACCGTACAGCCCTGGGAAGCAGAAAAGTGGTGGGGAGGTTTTAAGAACGTGTAGCTAGAAAACACAGCAAAGCTCCCGGTCCCGAGCCAAGGCCTCTCCTCCATCGCCCCATAGTACTTCCCTTTGCGAAACCACACGCTGAAACGTGCCGTGCTGTGCTGCAGGAGGTTCGGACGGGTCGAGGCTGTACGACTGCGTCTGGAGGTACAATTCCAGCGTGAACGAGTGGACAGAGGTGTCTCCCATGCTGAAAGCCAGAGAATACCACAGCTCCACCGTCCTGGATGGGCTGCTCTACGTGATCGCCTCCGACAGCACGGAGCGCTACGACCACTCGCTGGACAGCTGGGAGGCTCTGCAGCCCATGCTCTACCCCATGGACAACTGCTCCACCACCTCGTGCCGTGGCAAGCTGTTCGCCATCGGCTCCCTGGCTGGCAAGGAGTCCATGGTCATGCAGTGCTACGACCCCGACAGCGACCTCTGGTCCCTCGTGAACTGCGGCCACTTGCCTCCCTGGTCCTTCGCCCCAAAGACCGTCACGCTCAACGGCCTCATGTACTTCATAAGGTGAGTAGCGGGAGCCATAACCTCCCTCCCCACCACACCATGAGGCAGGCCCAGGGTTCCCCAGGAAGGCCTGTAGGTTTTGCGGGTGGTCGTAGGAGAGCACTGCGTTGGGAAAGCATGGCAGTGCTTCCTATGGTGGTGCAAGTGGATCTGTAGGGCACCCCACCTCTTTCCTGTACTCATGTTGTAGCTAGACCTCAAAGAACTACCCCTAAAGTTGTGTAAAAATGCCTGAATGTAAGCCCGCGGGCTGGGGAATAGCCAGGTGTAAATCTGGCTGAAGTCAGCAGCGCTGCTTAGAAACAGACTTCTCGGTTTTCCTGGCTTCTGGTTCAACCCCCTCCTCGCTGCTATAAATAAGTGAGTAAGCTCCAAGAAAACGTTAAACCGTAGTGCAGGAGGGGACATCCTCTGTCTCACAGAGATAAGAGGGCTGAAGATGAAATGATTGGTCGCTATTTTTAAGCGCCTTTCCAAATTGGGACTTAATTACCCGTCTGAAGCTGTCCTGGTGGCGCAAATACTTCGGTTATCCACTTCATTAAAAATAAACGGAAAGGCATGCTAGCGCTCGAGCATTTCATCTCGTTGTGTTGACTTGGAGCAAACATAGACTTCTGTGATGGCCTCCAGACGCTTTTCTTTTTTTATTCTCCTCTTGCCTTTGCATAAAGCAGCTACTTCTACCCAAGACCTTTCACATGATTCGTTTGGGTTTGGCCGTGTGTCGCGGTTCCTGGCAGTTGTTTGCAGGTAGCAGCTTGAGTCGCCTGGTTCTCAGTAAATACTGGCAGGGGTGCCCTAGCTGCGTGGCTGCTTGTCACAGGCTGATTCTGTAGGTTTTTCTTTTTCCTATCCATTTTAAAATACTGGTGATGGACACTTCAGGTTTTCTGTTCACTTATGAATCTGCAGGAGTTAAGGAGGGGATTTTCAGGGTCAGGTTTTTCTCCCCTCATTTCACATGCCGCAGGTGGACTGCTGCTCTGTACGAAGCTGTCAGATAACCTTTGGAGGACAGAGGAACAGGTTACGAGTAAGTCGCAAATGCATTTTTTGGTTAGTTTTAAATAGCTCAGACAGAAGCTTCTGGCTGACAATCCCCTCCAGCGGGACGAGTTTTATTACTACAAATACAGCACAGCAGCGAGGCTTAGGTCTTCAGCTGCGTCCTTCTTAGAGCCAACCCCAAGACAGGAGAGGAGGTCCTGGCCTGACTGTCACCGGCGCCCGGAACTGCCTTTGCCCCTCGTCTCCTTCCCAGTCCGTCGGGGTGTTCAGCTTCAGACTCAGAAGTACGTGACTCGCCCGCTGCTGTTCGCTACAGGAAGGGTTGGCAGCAGCTCTTGCAGGTACAGAGAGCTCAGCAGCAGCGTTTCAGTCCCCGGTGCTGTCCCCAAGGCAGGTGCCAGCTCTTGGTTCTCAGCAGTTCTGAGGAAGAAAGGTTGGTCCTAGTGCAGCTCCATGGGGCTTGGAGCACGCGCTGACACGCGCCCCTGCTGACAAAGTTCCGTTCAGGTGAATATCAGCTCAGTCCCAGGCACATCACAAAAGCAATTCAAACTAAAGAACCTGCTTTTAAAGTGTGCATCGTCCTGGGACCTCGGGACTGCTCGCCCAGAGCGTAACCGGGAAGCCCCGCGGCGCACACCCCGGCTTTGCCGCAGGCTTAGCGGGCGGATTTCTAGGTTCTAGGAGAGATTTCTCGGTTATTTTCACTCCCTCCCCTGCTCAGATTCATGTCAGCAGTTGATAGCGATATCATGTCACCCACACAATGCATGGCAACGTGCGATGTCGCGATAGATACAAAGACAATGAAATATCCTTGCAATCTTTTGACTCCATCTGCAACAGGACTGTCTTGGAGTGACTGACAGCACTTCTCTGCTGCCCTGACCTTGTCCTCTTCACATTCTCGTGTCAGCGGTGCGCGTTTCTGTGTCGCAAACGTCCCTCAGCTGTCGCTGTCGCCCTCCCTTCTCGCGAGCAGAGCGAAGCCTTGGGGGGGTTGCTGCCCCCACCAGCTCTTCTCACAGTCCTCTGGCCCATTGAAATTTGGTGTTGGCAGAAGACTCGAGCCGTAGGGATGACATTACTCTGAAGTGCATGGAGGCTTAAGATTCTCCAGAACAGCAGTGATTTTTCTTCCAGACCCCGAAGCACTTGGCCCCAAAGCCAGATTGGTCTGTGAAATGTAGACTTGCAGGAAGTCTGTAAACATGCCTACTGTAGGTGCAGACATTAAAAAAAAGACAAGATCTGAGAAAGCCCTCGGGACTGCGCAGCAGCGGTGTGGTTGCGCACGGGGCTCCGAGTGGGGCTCACAGCCCGAGCAGCTCGCCCCGCCGTCTCGGGTGGAGCGACCAACGTAGGGAGGTGGAAAACAGCACGTGCTGTCAGCTTGCTCTGTCCCCAGCCGTCTTGTCCGCCCTCCCTGCTAGGCAGCATCCTGAAACTCAGAGTACACCAGAAAGCACAGGGCGCGTTGCTTTGCCCGTAGAGAAGCTCAGCGGGGGCGTTCGGGCTCTTCGGATGACGGTCAGCGGCACCAAGAATGAAAGGCGCGCGCCTGCGCTCATATGTGGTACGTGCACGATATCCGTGCCAGCCTGCTTCGTGCGTAGGGGTGCAGCAGAGAGCTCCAGGCGTTTTCTGGGGTGGAACGTCGCTGCTGGCGCAGGAGAAGCCCATGCTGGAGGCTGGGGTCTGCATCAAGACCTGCGCCTTCATACAAGGAACCCTTTGGTCTCCAATATCTGTAGCGGGGTTGGAGCAGAAGTGCCCATGGCAGCATTTCAGGCTGTGGAACTGGGGGCTTCACAAGGCAGAAGGTTTTTAGAACGCAGATGAGTAATTTTGTGTTACCTCCCACAGAGATGACTCGGCTGAAGTGGATGTTTACAACCCAGCGAAGAATGAATGGGATAAAATCCCTGCCATGCTTCAGGTAGGACGCTTACCGACCTGCTGATGCCTTTTGGCGTTAAAAATTGGCTTAGTTTACCTTTGGGAAACAAGGGGCCCTTTAGATTATAACCCCGTGCACATGGAGCGCATTTAAGCATATCGCAGTCATCTGGCATTAAAAATCCCGGACTGCGGTTGCACAGCTGGGTGCTCGGCCCGGCACACAAGGGCTGGGCAAGGACAGAAAACTCCCCCTCCTCCAGGTGTTTGGGCAGCGCTGGTTCGGAGCCAGCGTCGGCAGCTGGTGGGGGCTGAGCCCCGTCCGAGCAAGCGGTGCAGGACAGTGCTCGACACCTTTATCATCTTCCTATTTGGGCAAAACCCTCCTGTCTGATTGCTGTGGGTATTTATTTTTAAACTGTAGGTTCACGTTGGGGGAAGCGTGGCCGTGCTCGGTGGGAAGCTCTACGTCTCCGGTGGCTACGATAACACGTTTGAACTCTCGGACGTCCTGGAAGCCTACGACCCCGAGACACGAACGTGGAGCGTGGTGGGCCGACTCCCCGAGCCCATCTTCTGGCACGGCAGCGTCAGCATATTCCGGCAGTTCATGCCGGAAACCACACAGGAGGACGACAGCATCACGCTGGACAACACCATCAACTTGAACAGGCAGCACCAAAACCTTCACAACCAGAACCTTAACGAGCTTCGTTAGCAGGGGAAGGCGCTGTGCCCCTGGCTCCACGCGAGTTTGCTATCCAGAACCAGTGTTGCTTTGAGAGAAGGCAGAGGCAAACCGGTGCTTGGAAACAAAAACATACTGGTCATAGAGGGAGTGGAAACTCTGAACGCTTGAGGTGCTGTTGTGGAACTGCAGCCAGCAGAGCGCGAGGCCTCCGCTGCGGCGTCCCTCGGCCCTTCTCCGGGGCAGGAGAAGGCACCGCGCCGCCCGCAGAGGAGACCCCAGAGCTGAACTCTGAGGACAGCGATTGCGTGGAATGGCACCGCAGCATCGCAGCTTACGGCTTTTCGTCAGACGCCTTTCACTGGGAGCTCCTTCACCCCGTAACGCTTCGTTTGCCACCAAGATCCTTTCTTCAGTTTCTTTTTCGGGAGGGGTCTGTCTGGTAGGATGGTGGTCTGGACCTCCACCTTTGTTCTGTGCCTCGGAGGAAGACAGACCTCCTGCACACATCTTCCTCTGCGTGGTTAGAGTGGGGAAGGGCCTTCCCAGGGCAGCTGGAGGTCTGTTAGGGTGGGAGGTGGGCAGGAGAACGTGGCTCTTCCCACCCTCTCGATGTGGTCCTTGGTTCCCGTTCACGCCTTCAGGAGGAACAGACATCCTGTAGCAGGGATCTCACCAAGGCTGGGTTATGAAGCTTCACCTTTCCCTTCGTCTGAACTTCAGTTCTTCCTGTATTTGGTGGGGTTTTTATGTTGGCATTTGAACTCTTGCAGGTATTTGTTTTCCAGCCCTTCCTAGCAGAGCACTTTTTCCTTCAAACAAGAAATGCCCTTATTTATCTTCTAATCACATTCTCACAATTAGATTGGGTTTGTTTCTGATCGCCCCAGCTGTGCCCCCCTTTAAGGGGAAGGGGAGAAGCGAGCACCCCTCCTAGCTGGCCTGAGGAGCGACTCCTGGGGCTGGCCGCTGCCGCTCCCCTGCCCGGTGCCAGAGGGGTTGGTGGCGGGGCCGAGCGGGGGCAGAAAAAGCTGCGCCTGGCGGCGAGGGCTGTTGGCTGTCGGTCCTCCTGTGCCCAGCTCTCGGCCGGCACGCTGTGTTGGGCAGACGGGCCCCGTGCAGTGAGAGTGAGTTTTTGTTTCTTCATCGTTTTAAAGGAGCTCAGTCAGCACTGTACTATTTGGGGGGGGGGAAACCTTGTCAGGAAAGGTGAGCGCAGCTTCCTCAGAAGATTCACCGCAGGCTCGCACAACTGCCAGCGGTGTTCAGGCGCCTTGATGCAGAAATGCTTTTAAATGCATCGCCTTGCGTGAGGGAACCCACCAGACCTTCGGAGGGGTCTTGTGCCCGTCGTGCCTCTGGCTTGCAGGAGCTGTTGGGATTTGGGCAAAGATGCTGTTAAGGTGTTTTGGCGAAGGCGTAGGAGTTAGCCGGAGCGTTGCGGATTGGAAGGTAGCTATTTTAGGGGTTTTTTCTTCTTTTTGTTTGGGGTTTGCTGGTTTTTTTTGGCCTGTGTAAGGTTTGCCTTTATACTCGCCCAAGTGACCTGGCTAGCTTGGGCTGTTTCCTCCGGCTACCTTAGCTGAAGCTGCGTGCAGTTTACTCGTGGAGTGTTTCTTGAGCGAGCAAACAGCTAAAGCTGTGGTACGGCTCACCCGAAAACGAGCGTCGCGCCTTCGGGAAAACTGTGAAGTGTGACAATGGCTGAAGTGTTGGCTGGATGCGTTCGCTTTTTCCGTCCTTTGTTTTTAAGCAATAGGAAAAAAAAATTGAATTTAAACTTAATTCAGAGATGGAAAGCCCATACACTTGACTGCACGCCTTCTGGCTTGCCCTTGGGTCGAGTAGTGTCGGAGCCCCATCTCCACATCATCTGCGTCTTCACAGCTTTAAAAAAATCTGGTTTGCCTTGAGTGCTATTTTATGCCGCGCTCCTCAGCTGTGGAACTTGGGAAAGCCGCTCGTGACATCTGGGCTGTTCTCCAAGTCTGAAACTTTGACAGTGCCTTGAAACTGCCGTGCGCCGGCGGAGGATCCCGGAGGGGTTCAAAACCCTCCCCGGCGCTGCCGTGGGCTGGGGTGCAGGGGGGGACGCGCGAGGGCCCGCGATTCGGGGCGGCTCCTTCGCCTCTGGGAGTAACGGCCGTGTCCGCCGTGCGACCCGCGAGGCCAAAGCAGCCGGTCCCCGCGGTGCCGTGTCGCGCCTGGGGAGAGACGGCGTGCGCCGTGCAGCTGAACTGACGTTGCAGACCGAAGTATTTATGCTGAACTATAAATAGTACGCACACTCTGTCTCACTGTAGTGCTTGCTGCTGGGCCTGCCGCTCCCAGATCCCCCAACCGGCTGAGCAGTTCGGGATCTGTATTTATTTTTTGTAAAATTCATTTGTGTCCGAAGCTTTGAGTACAGTTTAAATACCATCCTTTGAAACAAAGGCATTTTACATTTACAGATAATGTATTTTTATTCTCATAGTTTGTTTTTAAATTTACTTGCAGCAGTCAAGTTAAATAAAACGTGTTACATAAATCTCTCTGTCGTCTTTGAGGGGAAGGTTACCAGAGTCAGCTTTTGCTGTGATGTTTCTCATTCTAGGCCTGAGGTACGTTTAAGCCGGAGACTTTTCTGCCTTCTCGGTGAGTAGAAGAGGCAAAGGGGAGCGAGCGCGGCTGCCCCTCTGGGGGATGTGGGCACGCACAGTGATCTTCCCCCGCCCCAGGAATACTCAGGAAACGGTGCTCAGTATCACGGCACCCCTGGATCATGTTATTTCAAATATAAATCTCCACACCTAAAACTGGGAGCTTAGAGCATGGTCCAACTCCTTGAGCTACTGTGTTTCCATTGAAGCAACAGCTAAATTATCTCAGGGGTGAGAAGCTACGGGTCGTGCCCTGCCTTGCATGGGGCAAAGAAAGGGCACTTAGCAGAAGCTTGACAGAACGAAGTAGAAATAAGGCACAAATGTAACGGAGGAGACGATGCTTTTGGCAAGCCTCTAAGGACAGGGGCAGAGCCACACTCCCGTCGGGAAGGTAAGCTTTAATCGCCAGCTTTCGGGCTCCAAGGCAGAGCTTCCAGCGTGGGGCGAGAGTGCTGGAGGGAAGCGGGGGGCAAGCACCAGCCACTCCCCACTGCAAACGAGAGCTCGCTGAAAAGCAATTCACAGCATTACACACACGGAGTTGCCAGTCGCATCCGCCTCATACAGCGTACGTACGTTTATTTAAGTAGCCATTCTGAGTAGCTTTGCGTTTGTTTCTTCGAGACCTGATTATAACTTCATTACAACTTCATTTCCCTGCACCCTGGGGTGGGAGCTTTGTGGGGAAGGAGGGGAGGGGGCAGATGCACAACTCGAACAAGCATGGCAGAGAGTGGCTCCAGCCTAACGCTTTATCGTGTTTGTTAGTGTAGGGCGCGCGCAGGCGGGCACGCTATGTTTGACAGTCTTCGGGAATCGTTGTTGTTATAATTAGCGATTGCTCAATCACATCCGCCGTAGAGAAGTTCTCGTTTGAGCAGAGTCTCTGCACGGGGATCTCCTCGGGCAGGGAGCTGCGGGACAGGGACTCCACGATCACCTCTGCCGAGCCCACCTCCAGCTCCGCGGGCGGCTGCAGCGCCACCACCACGGCCTTCTCGTCCTCGATGATCAGGTTCCGCAGCTTCCGCTGCCGGGGGTTGTAGTTCTCCACCCGGTCGTGAATCTCCATGTGGCGCCTCAGGTGAGCCTGCAAAAGGGAGAGGGGCAAGGAGGGGCCTGGCGAGGGCCTGCCCCCGTGCCGCGCGCTCCGCGGGGGTCCCCAAAGCCGGGGAAGGCCTCACCTGCCGCGTGAACTTGTAGCCGCACTCAGTGCACTCGAACTTCCTCACGCCCTTGTGCCGGCGGACGTGGACGCGCAGCTGCTCAACAGCTGAGAAGGGAAGCGAGAGCCTGTTGGCAGCGGCACCGCGCTCGCAGCGATGCTGTCCTGCGCCACGGGAAGGAGGGCAGTCTCTAAAGAGCTGCGCAAAAGCTCGAGGCCCTGGCCGTTACCTTTGAAGGTCTTCCCGCAGATCTGGCAGAAGTGGGGCCTCCCCTCCTGGTGCCGGCTGGCGATGTGCCTCAGCAGGGGCCCCTTCTCCGTGAAGCGCTGATCGCAGAACTCGCAGCTGAAGGGGCGCTCCCCGGTGTGGGTCCGGTTGTGCTTGTCCAGGCTCGCTGCCATACGCGGGGGGAGAGAGGGGAAGAGCTGTGGGTCAGCAGCGTGGCGCGTGGCCCCTGTCCCGGGGCTCGGGTACGAGCCACACCGCAGCGAAGACCACACACGTGCGGCGCAGCCGGTCTGTGCCAGGCTGGTTAGGAAGGCTCAGAAGCAGCAGCCTGGTGGTCCAGGCTATCCGTTACTGGGGAAAACTCATCCATTTCTTCCTCTTTTGTGCTGTGAGGGTAATGGAGGGAACGGGAACGCGCCTTGCTCAGTGCTGGCACGTGCTCACAAGGGTGTGGCTTTGCTCCCCGGGGGAAGCGGGCAGGAGAAGACGAGTTTTGCAGCACAGCTGCGTCCTGGATGCCAGAGCGCAGTGCTTGGCACTACCAGCCCCAGCCGCGTGCCCACGGGGGGTACCTTGTGTCCTGAAGGTCTTGCCACAGAGGTGGCACTGGAAGGGCTTCTCGCCGGTGTGCGTGCGCAGGTGCATGTTGAGGTTGGCTTTCTGCGTGAAGGCGTGGTGGCAGAACTCGCAAACATAGGGCCGCTCGTTCCTGCAGGACGGGGAAACGTTACCTTCATTGCTGCCTTTGCCAGCTTTGGGTTAGCTGCTGCTCCTCGCTCAAAGTTCTTGTAATGAAATCCTACTTCAACCTGCCTCAAACTAAAGTATTCTGGAGGCCTGCAAATGCCATTCTGCAGCCACGGGCTGCCGAGCTGGAGCCCACTAACCCTTGGGCATTGCAAGTGGCCCAGGAATCGGAACACTAAAGGATAAGCGTGACGAGCTGCTGCAGGCTTGCCACTTCAAGAACAAGAACAAGAATTAGCTAAGCTGACGAGCTTCCCTTATCCCCTGCGTTACTATGGCCGCACGCTCAGAGGAAGCACTGACAGTCTGCACTTCCTTTGGAAGCGAGACGAGCAGAATGCCAGTTGGCCCTTCATCGGATTTTGAAGTGGACATTTCAGCCCAGCACCTCTGGGAAAGAGGGTGTTTGCTGCCCTCCAGCCAACTCTGCTCCCCAGTACCACCCAGCCGGGCCCTCAAAGGAGGAAGCACAGCCAGGAAAGCCAGGGCAACGGATGGAGCACACGGGTCGCGTCGTACCTGTGTTTGGCCTTGATATGCATCTGCAGGCCGTTGCGACTCGAGGCCCTGTGCCCACACTCCTCGCAGACAAACAGCTTCTCTCCCCGGTGCTTGAAGGCCTCATGAAGGCGCAGCTCTGTCCGAGACAGAAAGCACTTGGAGCAGGTCGAGCACTGCAAGGCCACAGGAGAGCGCGGGGTTAGGCAGCTCGCCCAGGCACGGTTCACAGCGTATGCCCACAACAGACTCGCTCGCCGCCCGAGACCTGGCCCTCCGCCTGCTGATGCTGCTGCACTGGTGCTCCCTGCGGCGGCACCCCCCACCCCAAGACAGCTCATGAGATGAGGCAGCCTAACAAAAGCAAAATGACGGTCAGTCCTTGGGTCTATCAGCCAAAACAATGACGAGGGCTGTTCCTGTACCCAAAAGAACCGTTCCCAACAGCTCCAGGACACTCTGTAACTCCCCGCCTCACTAAACAGAGCCGGACAGGACCGTGGGTGCCATTCTCGAGGGCAAGCCTGAGCGCAGGAACATTCCCTCTCAAAACCCCACTGCCGCCTGCTCCCCTTACCGCATGGGGCTTTGGTGCGCCGTGCAGCTTTATCATGTGGCTCTGCAGGTCCTTCTTCTGCATGAACTGCTGGGCGCAGGAGGAGCACTGGAAGACAGGAGAGGAGGGTCAGCTTCCAGCCACCCCCCAAACAGCGATTTCGGCACACGGACAGGACCGGCGGTGCACTGGTGCAGCAGGCAGGGGAGCACTGTTCCAACGTGGAACACAAATCCCTGGTGAGGCCATAGAAAGCGTTGGTGCCTCCCTGGAGCATGTTTTGGCTCAGAGATGGGAAACAGCCTTCAGCAGGCTGCCACAGACCAGGAAGGGAGCTGGAGCACTCTGCTCCCCTGACGGGCTGGGCCAGGCTGCCCCCAAACAAAGGCTCGCCCCCTCTTTCTTTGTGCCCACATCTAGCAGCCATTCGTAGGGACCTCGAAGGCAGGCACTGCTGACCTTGTACGGCATCTCCCCTGTGTGCGACACCATGTGCAGCCGCAGCTCCATTCTCCTCTTGAACACCTCCTGGCAGACCGAACACGTGAAAACCTGCAAGAGACGGGGGAAGCATTGGCTCCCACAGAACCAAGAGCCTGATGCAAAGCCTGCAGCTCAGACACTGGCACCTGGTTATGACGTTTAACCTGCGCCCACAGTGATCTGGATCTCTTATGGTCAAAGAGTATCCTCGTGTGCTTGAAAAAAACAGACAAAATGAGAATTGCCTGGTAAATCAGACAAAAGCCGCTGCTGTCCTCATCAAGAGAGGGACTGGGGGGAGCCCTGGCTGTGCTACATGTGCCACGCAGCAGTGATGAGGGGTTTTGGTTCGATAGCCAAGCGTGACGTGGACTGTGGCTGGAAAAAGGCTCTAATTCTGCCCCTGCAAAACAGCACCTGCTTCCCAGACCGCCAGCGGCAGCTTCCCAGGCATACCTGCTCAGATCGGTTCATGCAATTTCTGGCTTCATGTTCTAAGAGATTCTCTTTTCTGAAATAACATTTGCCGCATTTGGAACATTCAAATGGCTTTTCTCCAGTGTGTTTCCTAGGGGGAATACAAACGGAGAGCATCCATCACTGCCAGTCCAACAGCAGAGACACATGAACAGTAAGGACACGGGGAAGGAACTGGGAAAGGAGAGGGAAGGACCCCACCCCAGCACCAATATTCACGGCTGCCCAAAAGCCACCTTTTATGCCAGCTTTGCTGATCCTATGGGAGCGCAGTCAAGCTGTCAGTGCTCGCTGCGACCCACAAAACCTCAATTTCACAGGGGTAAGGTTCACCCCTTGCAGACAAGCAAAGCAGAGCCTGTGCCCTCTCCACAGGCACCCACTTTGCTCTCTGTTATCAACCCCGAAGCTCCTCACAGCAGCCGGCTGCGCCGGTGTGCTCCCCACAACCCAGGCAAATTGTCCCACCAGTCCCTGCTGATTTTGAAAGCCCAGAAGGATAATTTGCCATCGTCCACCTGCAGCTGGCCCATCCCCTGGAAGAGCCCCTCAATGCCTTCTTTTTGAGCTGGGCCAGCTCCAACCCCTGAGAGCAGAAGCTCAGGACATGTGCTGCGGGTTTCAGAGACGTCTAAACCCCCCAGCTCAAAGCAACCCCGCCCCGAGGGGCAGAGGGGACCCCCCTTTCCATCCCGGGGACCACTGAGGCAGTGAGACTGGCCGGCTGCAAGCAGGGCTGTTTGCCCACCCCCACGGAAGAGCCAGCAGGCAGGGGCAGAGCCTCGTGGGGCGGCGTGGCGCAAGTCCCTACGCGCGGATGCAAGGGGAAGGAAAAGTCAGAGCGTTTACCTGTTGTGCACTTTAAGGTAATATTTGCTGAGGAAGGTTTTATGACATGTGGGGCACTCAACCGGCGCCGCTGTACCTTTTCTGCTCCCCGGCGTCCCCACCGCCCCCGCGCTGCTGGGCACCTTCCCCGGGGGCGGGGTCTTTTTGCTCCGCAGGGCCTTTTTCTCGGGGAGGGACTCGGCGTCGCTGTCCCCCCGCCCGCCGTCGCCCGCCGCCGCCTCCTCCGGGGCCGGGGGGGTGGCCTGCGAGGGAACAGGCGGCCGTCACCGCGCCTCCCCCGCCGGGCGGGCGGCCCCTTCCCCTCTCCCCCCGCTCCCGCCCCCCTCACGCACCGCCTGGCCGCTGGGCTGCGGGGGCGCCGCGGCCTCGCTGTCCGCCTCCCCCGGGCGGCTCGGGGCGGCGGCGCGGCGGGGCCGCTGGCGGGGGGCGGCGGGGCGGAAGGCGCGGCAGAGGGCCACGGCGTCGGGCACGCCGAGCTGCTCGGCGGCGGCCAGCAGGCGGGCGCGGTTGTGGGCGGTGAGCGCCAGGCGGCCGGTGTAGAAGAAATCGAGGAGGAGCTGGAAGGTGTCGGCGAGGCCCTCGGGCAGCGCCACCGGCCCGCCGGGGCCGCGGGCGCGGAAGAAGCGGGAGCAGCTGGCCAGCACCGGCCAGTGGGCGCGGAACTCCCGCCCGCCCACGCCCAGCGTCGCGTCGCAGAACTGCCCCGCCGCGCGCTGCCGGTTCAGCTCCCGCAGGACGCGGACGCTGTGCGCCGCCGCCGCCGCCATGGCCGCGCCGCTACCGGGCCCCGCGCCCCGCCGCCATCTTGGCAGCGCGCCGGATATGACGTACGCCGGCGCGCCGGATGTGAGGCGCGGGCGACGCGGCCGGAGGGGAGGTGGGATGCGCGCGCGCCCGGCGCCTCAGGGCCCGGCGGAGGCGGGGTCCCGGGGCCCCGCGCCCCCCCTGCCTCTCCCCGCCTCAGGCGTCGGCCCGGCGCCGCGTGTAGCGCTGGATCGCCATCTGGAAGTGCTCGGGCGTGTTGAGGCGCGGGCGCAGCAGAATGACGAAGGCCTTGGGCAGGAAGTAGCCGCCCAGCTGGGCACCGAGCGTGCAGAGGGCGGAGAGCGCCCGGGCCACCGCCTCCCCCCGGCCGCGGAGGACGCCCTGCGTGCAGAGGACGGCGGCGGAGCAGGCGAGGTGCAGGAGCAGGCTGCAGGTGAGGCACTTGGCCTCGTTGTAGCTGGCGGGCAGGTCCTTGCCCGCGTAGCTGAGGGCGAAGCAGCCGGCGCTGAGCAGCACGCTGTAGGCGGCGGCGGCGGTCCGGCTCGCCGCGGAGCCCGGGGCGCACCCCAGCACCACCCGCTCGGCCGACGCGCCGTAGTCCCTGTGCGGCGCCGAGGGGCTGGCGGCCTCCGCGGCCAGGCACAGCACCGCCTGGGCCGCCGTGCTGGCGGCGATGAAGAGCAGCGGCCCCCGGCGCCGCAGCCAGGCCTCGTGGAGGGCCGGCCAGCGCGCGTTCAGCTTGAAGATGCAAATGATCTGGAAGGAGCGTGTCGCCACACACGAGAGGAAGACGGTGAAGCTGATGGCAAAGAGGGGGAGCCGCAGCAGGCACACGTGCCGGGTGGGCTCCCCGAAGTAGCAGAAGAGGCTGCTGCAGGCACAGGCCAGGGAGCCCAGCATGAGGAAGCACATCTTCCCACCCGCAGACTTGACCACTGGCGTGGAGGCGTTCAGGGCAAAGAGGACAGCCAGCCCTGCCATGAGCAGCAGGAGGAGGACAGTGGGGGTCAGCAGGGCCCAGGAGATGGGCTCGGACCAAGACAGAAATTCGATGGTGCGGTTGAAGCAAGCTTCGCTCCTTGCTGGAGACCACTCATCTACCCCGCAGGACTGGCAGTCATAGAGGTCTGTGGAGGACACGAGGCCGGCTGGTGACAGAGGCACCTTGCACACCACAGACCCCGGTAAGAGAACCACCACAGTGGAGTACCCTGTCCTCGCAGCCCCCTGGGCTCTCTGCGACAGCTGCCCACTCCTCACATCCTGCTCCTTCCCCTCGGGTGCTTCCAGGCCTTGAGGAGCAAGGGGGTCTCTTTTCCCAAAAGACCCCCCCAAAAAGTCCTCCCAGTAGACTTCCCAAAAGTTCATTGTTTGGGTTGAAGCACGAGGCCCGCAGGAGCCCAGCTGGGTGAGCCAAGGCTCAGGGGCCTGTGGGAAGGGGCCTGTACATCTAGCAGTAGCCTGCAAAGGCCAGAATGGCTCTGCAGCAGCCTCCCTTCTGCCGGCTGTACAGGATGGTAATGCTGACTGGCCACACGTGGGGGCTCCCCACTCCTGCTGTTACCCAGAGCTGGCCGTTTCCACCTCCCTCAGCCCATGTGTGGGCTGAGGCTGCCAGCAAGGGGTTTGTCGTTGTGGCTGGTGACTCTTAGACAGGAGATTCCTGCCGCCCATCCCAGGCAGGGGACATTTCCATATCCCAGCTGCTGGTGACCGCATGGTACAGAAGCCCCAAGTGCCATCTGGGGCATAAAGGCAACCACTGGGTCAAATTTCCCTCCCAGAGGATGCGGTGCAGGAAATGGCTGTCGGGCCAGACATCCCTTGTCCCCTAGCCATGGAGAAGGAGCTCTGCCAGCACCATCTCCACTGCCTATTTGACTGCGTGGGCCCGCTTGTGGGCAGCGCTCCCCGGAAAGTGCAGGGCATGGGCTTTGCATACCCACAGGTAAGCAAATGGGAGTCAGACTGACCACGTTCAGGTCAGCTTGGGGGTTTTTACCGACCACAGGGAGGAAGAGGGAGCGGGAAGAGGGGCTTGGGGAACAGCGAGATGGAAGCAAGGAGCTGACTGGAGGAGGAGGCAGGGTGCAGGCAGGGGAGCCAAGCAGAAAGGCAGGGGAGGGAGCAGCCCCTCGAGGCATACTGACCCGATCTGTTCAGGAAGGTTCCTGATGGACAGGCTACGCAGCTGAAGCAGCATCGGTGGCGGCTCCGCTGCAGCCGCTTCTCCCCTGGTTGACAGGCCTCGGAGCACACCGAGGTGGGAGCCTGTCGGGAGCGTGGCGAGGGTCAGGCAGGTGAGCAGGCGGGCAGCAGGACACCTCACTGAGCACCAGGCCTGGGCCTGGCAGCGTTTGGGCAGGCTGCTGCCGGTCTTCAGGACAGACCCTGGGCAGGAGCCAAGAGCTCAACACATTGTGGTTCTTACAGAGGTGGTGCGAAAATTAGACTATTTAAAGGTAAAAGTAGGAGCCTTTTTGGTTCAAGTGCCCTGCCTGTTTTTTGGAAGGATTAAAGCTGATACTCAGAACACAGATCACCCCACCACCACCTCTGTCTGCCCTCATTTTTGTCCTGCTATGGGGAAATACCCCAGAACTGGCAGTGTTGGGGATGTAGCTGGCCCAGCAGTAAGCAATAAATAAGATCTAGATGCAAAACAGTACCTGGTGATCTTTTGTGTGCCAGAGGATTTTGCTCTGGTCAATGCTCAGCCTGTCGGGGTTTGTACTGAAAGTTCCTATCACATCGAAAGCCCAGCTCGGGCCGCTCCAGTTCCACATGATGATGGTGTAGCCTTTGTGAATGTCCCCGTTGGCATCAAAAGAGATGCGGCTCTTGTACAGGGTGAAGTTTACTTGCTTGATTTTTTGTAGGAGCTGTAAAAGAGAAAGAGAAGAGCCGTTCCCAATGACAAGACTCCTGCTGAGGAGTGCCTTGTCTCAGGAGGGAGAGGCCTTCTGTGCTCTGGCTCTTCTTTACAACCCCCCAACAGCTAGCATACTCCCAGCTGCATAAAGTCCCTGCCAGGTTTCTGCAAGGAGATGGCAGTAGAGGAATAGAAGTGATGTAGGACAGGAGTCTGGGTCTAGGTCCAGGCTACTTTGACTGTGATGGGCAGCTGAAGCCCATGAGGCTGGGACATGAGCCTTTCAGAGGGACAGAAAACCCCTGGGCACAAGGGGAAAATCCTTCCCTGTGAGGAAAGATCTCCATGGATCCTCTTCCACAAGGAAGATCCTTCCTTGTGTTGCTTTTACCTGCCAGGGGTAGACTGTGCCTTTGCTGCACACCCCCGAGGCACAGCCCAGCAGGTCATGGAGGCCATGGGCCACGGCGTACACGGCTGAGTACACATTGAAGGAACCCTGAGCGTCGTACACGTCGGGGACAGTGGCGAGCGAGTGGCAGCAGGTGCAGTGCTGGGTGCAGTCCGGCTGGGCGCTCTGTCCGATTCCCCTGCCTGCCCCGGTGCTGCCGGCACAGTCAGCTGCAGCGCTTTTCTCTGCTGTCTTCCAAGATTCAAAGCGTTCCAGCATCATGGACTCTGCCTTCTCAACTGACATCCCAATCACCGAGCCGATGCTCTGGATGCCAGGCACCTCCCAGATTGTTTGGGCTAGCGACCAGTCTTCGGAGCCCACCCACACCATGCCAGTGACATTCCTCTGGACCACCACCTCAAAGAAAGGGCGGGCGCTTCGTCTGTTGGAGAAGACGACGGTGACGTTGACCCTGACATCCGTGAGGATTCTGACCAGGTTGTGGAGCTCCGGGCTGCTGGCGTCCTTGTTGATGGGGATGATTCCTCGGTAGGCAACACACGCATCGCTTGCGGTCAGCAGCTTGTAGAGGGCATCTAAGCCATTCCTGCCGTAGGCATTGTCGCTGCCCAGCAGAGCCACCCAAGTCCACCCAAACTGCTGCAGCAGCAGAAAGATGGCCTTCACCTGCTGTCTGTCGCTGGGAATGGTGCGCAAGAATGAGGGGTAGAACCGCTTCAGGCTCAGTGTCTCCAAGGAGGCTTCATAGCTAATCTGCAAAAGGAGTCAGGAGAAAGGGGGTTGCGTGCCCTCAGGCAGTCCGTCTCCTGAAGAGACTTGGGGCTGGGTGGGCAGCGGACCTGGGGCTGAAGGCACTGCCGTGAGAGAAGCCTTTGAAGGGCAGTGAGCCAGCCACAATTCCTCCCTGCCAGCTGACAGCACCCGGGAAAAGACCGGGGCCAATGCAGGCACGGAGGGTCTGTGTTTCCAGCTCAGCCTGGCTCCTCAGCTCCAAGCCCCATCCTCCCTCAAACCATTGCTCCTCGGGAGCCCTTTTCTTCGTGTGCTGGGGGAGCTGCCCTTACCTCCGGTACGAGGAAGACGCCAAGGATGGCCGCGGTGGTGAGGGCCAGCCAGGTGCTGTCGGGCCCAATGACGGCCACTGTCTCAGGCTCGTAGTGGCGAAAGGTGGGGAGCACCTCAACCTCCTGCCCACCTTTCCGGGCAAGGGCGCGCAGCGTGGCGTGGAGGCTGGCAGGCTCTGAGCAGGTGTCATGGATGTCGTAGCCCAAGGTGACGTTGGGGAGCAGGGTGCTGGAGTTGTTTATCTCCTCCACGGTGAAGCGCATGGCCTGGGACAGGTAGTAGCCGTGGCTCTTGAAGGTGGCGGCACTGCACAAACAAGAAAGTGGTTTTCAGGCAGGAAAAAACCGCATTTTGGGGGGGAAACGGGGGCGCGGGGTACTCACTCGTCGCAGCCGTCCACCAGCGGCCGGGCGGCGGCCCGCGGCGCCGGGGTGTGCATCTGGAAGAGGCCGGCCAGGCGGTAGTCGCCGCGGCTGGTGAAGGAGGCGGCAGCGGCGGCGCAGAGGCAGAGCAGGGCGGGCAGCGGCATGGCGGGGCGGCGCGGGGCGGCGGGCGGCGCCTCTTAACGGGGCGGGCGGCGCTCGGGCGAGGGGCGGGCCCGGAGGAGGCGGCGCAGGGAGGCTGAGGCGGCCATGCCCGCGCGGCGCGGCCCGCCGGCCCGCCGCCCCCGCCGGGCCCCGTCCCGTGGGGGCCGGGCGGAGGCGGCCTGGAGGGAGTTCGCCGCCTCCTTCGCCCGCGCCGGCATGGTGCCGCCGGCCGAGGCGGGCCTGGCGGCCGTGGAGGCGGCGGAGGGCGCCGCTGTCCTCCTCCTGGCGCCGCGGCAGGTGGGTACCCACCGGCCCCGCCGCGCCCTCCCTCCCCTCCGCCGCCGCCTCACCGCCCTCTCCCCCCGCAGGCGCTGACCTTCACCGGCAAGTGCCGCCTGCGCTGCCTGTACGGCGCCGTCCGCCTCCTGGGCTTCGCCGTCGCCTCGCACCAGCCGGGGCTGCCGGTCTTCTCGCCGGCCACCCACTGCGCGCTCACCCTGGAGGCGCTGCCCGCCGACCGCCCGCCCGCCGCCGACCTCCGACAGCTCCGCGCCGCCGCCCGCGCCGCCATGCGGGCGCACAGCGTCCGCCGCCGTGAGTGCCAGCCGGGGGGGGAAGCGACGGGTGGCCCGCCGCTTGCGGGCCGCCATTTTGCCCGTGTTGCGGGGCGGCCGCCATTTTGCGTGCGGTGCGGGGAGGCGCCATTTTGCCTGCTGTGCGGGGCGGCCGCCATTTTGCGTGCGGCGCTGGCACCGTCCCTTAGCGCGGGCTGAGGGCGGCGCTCTCCCCCCGTTGCAGAGGCGCGGGTGAAGGTGATGGCGCGGTTCACGCCGGAGTGCGCTGTGGTGCTGCTGGAGCACCTGGACACGCCAGTGACACGGTTCCTGCTGAGCCACCTGCCACTGTCCCGGCTCTTCGAGCCCCAGGTGAGACCCACAGGGTGTCGTGATGCCTGCTCCGCCCAGGGCGGTAGTGCGGGTGCCATGCCTTCCCCAAAACAGGCCTCACACAGAGCGAGAGGCGGCCGCCCTGCTTAGCATGCCTGTCAGCGTCCAGCAACACAGCTACAAGGCCTTACACGCTCCTGTCAAAAGTATTTTTCCACTTTTCCCTAGAAAAAGGAAGAATCCAGCTTCACACCGGAAGATGCGGTTCTAGCATCTGTTGGTATAGTGAAGTGTAGTCCCGACCATGGGCTGCTGGTGTCGGAGAGCATGTTCCTGGCCCTGGAAGAGCTGATCCAAGCGTGCTGTGGTGAGTGGTGCGCACTTGGTGTGGTTGAGGGCTTTAGTAGCCTGAAGAAAGGAAATTTGTGAGGCTTTTAATGAGTTAAAGCTAGGGAGAGTGTGCCCTGCGACAGACACTGATTGAGGGTTATGTTTTTCTCTGAAATAGTGGGAGTCTTGAGCTTATGCATCACGTCGAGTGGGTTTGTGCCTCTGCTGCCAGACACGCAGCTCGCTGCTGTAAAAACACTTCCCAGTCTGACATCAAAACCCTGATTTTGCTGTCTTTTGTAGTAGGTGGAAAAAACACCCCCTTACTTATCCAGCAACATCTAAAATACCATGAGCAATTGGCATTCATACATGCTGGATATCAGTGCTAGGGCTTGCTTCGTACTTCAGGAGCCTTTTTGCTTTACACCTGTACTCTTAACATGCTTCTCTGTAATGGAATTTTTTCCTGTTTAATTAAAATACATCCTAGTCAGACCACAGAGTCTGTAGGTTTTTTAGGGTGGGGTTGTTTTTTTTTAACAAATGCATGTAAACAGAGTACATGGATAACTGACAACGTTGGTCCATTTCAGAGTATGTTTATTTGTTTTTCCAGCGGAAGATGAAGGTGTCCCGGTGGTTCTGGTTTGTGGCCCAAAAAACACTGGGAAATCGACATTTAACAGATACCTCATTAATCTGTTGCTGAATCGGTGAGTCTTCTCATGTTCTACAATTTTTAAGTACTGCATGGGATTTAGGAGAAGGAATAAAACTGCCTGCCAAGATTCTCAGAAAAGCTGTTACGACTGGAAGGTGGCTTATCTTATAAAAACAAAACAAAAATCCGGAAAAACAGGCATTCTTGTTTTGGGTTCCTTTCAGAAGAGTTGACTACTGAAACATTTCTATTGAAATACTACTAAACTGCTGTCTTGGAGTATGTGAACTAACTATGCAGCAAGCCGTTAGGGTTCAGTAAAGAACTGAGAGTTAAAATGCTCAGAAACAGGCAGTTACCATTTGTTAGGGTCTTTGAAGATTTTGGTAGAGCACAGTGTAGAAGCTTATTCTCCTGACCACTGCATGCTTAAAATAAAGATTATAAAGTTTATAAATCTCAAATGGCTGGTCTCAGGGTGCCCAGTTAATGTGGATGAGGCTGTACGCTGCTTAGTACCATCTCTGATTATCATTCAAGCTACTTCTCTTAAGGCTGAATGGGTATGGAGCTGTTGCAATATAATACTGAACTGTGGGTGAGCCTTTTATATTCTCGCTTAATGCTCCCTCAGGTGGGGGAAGGAGGGAGGCAGGTGGTGGTTCAGTTGTGTTAAAGAACTTAATTTTGACGGCCTGGAACAAAATCAGATTGTGCTTCTGATGTGTTCCAGGTCATGTCTTTTTTTAGTGGACGCTAATACACGGGCTTCTTTCACTGCAGCCTTCCCTCGGTTGAATATATGGAATGTGACATAGGTCAAACTGAATTTACACCGCCTGGATGCGTGTCTTTAAGTAACGTAACAGAGCCAGTTCTTGGTACGTGTTCTGCTGTTTTCTGCGGTTGCCAGAAACCGGTTTCATTTCCCAAAGGTTCTTTCTGAGTAGAGGCTGTACTTTAGGAGAAGTTGTCACATCTGTCAAAAGTGCATACAGAAAATAAAATAGCAGCTGTAAGAGTTTTATTGCTAGGGGCACCTAAGGTGGAAATCTCACCAAGTAACATGGAGCTGTTCTTCCCTGCTTAAGAGAGGAGAAGATCGTTGTTTACCAGGTGGTGGAACAGGCTGTGGCATGTCAAAGTGGATTTTCAGGCTTTCATATTTGAAAGGTCTCTTTGGGAAAGTCTGTCCCAGTTTTTAGTATCTGTTGATAAAACTAGCTTGAGAAATAAAAAGCAGACCCACGTAGGTTGGGGGCTGTTGTTATGAGCATAAAAAAAATAGAGCCCAAGAAATTGCTGGTATTTGTGGTCTTGTGGATTTGGTTCACTGTCTAAAAAGAGTATGGTCAGACTGGTTTACTCTTTGGATAGTCTGTCATAGAAGATTGTTGTTTTAAAATTCACAAATGTGTAACCAGTGATTTTAAAAAAACCAAACAAACAAAGCTCCTAGCTTGGAGTCTTGTAAGTGACCGAAAAGTTTCTCCATAGGTGCAGGCTGTCCCAGAAGGACTGCTAGCACATGAAGAGAGAGGACAGGGTTCAGAAGGGGTTACATAGACACGCTACAGGGATGGGAGTTTTTTGATTTGGCTTACCAAAACCACTAGAGGTTTGCTGCTTGCTTTTTTTTCAGGTCCACCGTTCACTCATCAGCAAACACCACGTAAGATGGTGTTTTATGGACAGACTAGTTGTGAGCAGGACACAGAAAGATACCTTGATGTCGTGAAGTACGTGTTTAGCTCCTACAAGAAGGAAGTGCCTTTGGTCATCAACACCATGGGCTGGGTGAAAGGTAAACGGGTTAAATCTGTTCTCAAGAGGTGGTGCAGAAGGGAGGTAATAACTGCAGCAGTACATAGCTTCCTAGAGAGTCCAGAACCAGAAAATAGAGCTTACCCTGCTTGAGCTAGCACTGGTCTTCCATAACAGCATTCCAACCTGTTTATGTAGTGGCAGCAAACGTGTTTTCTCTGCTCCCTAAAGGTGAGGGGTTGCTGCTTCTGATTGATATCATTCGGCTGTTGTCACCCAGTCACATTGTTCAGATGGATGTGTACGACTGGAAAGCCATGGCTCCGCTCACCCCAGAGTACGTTCATCTCACTCCTGGCCTGTACACCAAAGGCAAGCAGCAAGCCAAATGCAAGGAGATGGGCATGAGTGGAGCAGAGAGCTGGAAGTCCTCTGACGGGGAGGGAGATGCATCAGCTCCTGAGTATAAGTTGCTGTACGTCCATCCAGAATTCCCTCGAGCAGGGGTTGCTGGTGAAGCGTAAGTAGAAAGTTCAGTGCTACGTGGTGGTTAGTGGGCTTAACAAAACCATGCATAGTCCTGATGGTAAAGGCTCTTGCTTTGCTTTGGCCTCAAGAGCTCCATTAAATCGGTCAGAGCTTACCAGTTGACTTATTAGGGGTTATGTTTGGGTGGTGTTTGGGTTTTCTGGGTATTTTGTTGAGGGGGGTGGTGTTTGGGGGGAGGTTTGTGTAGGGTTGGTTTTGGGAGGGGGGTGTTCTCCCTATTCTACTCCCAGTGACTGCTGTCAGTCAATTCTACCCTGGCTATGACTTCCACTTGGAATTGTTGCATGTTATGTCCCCTATTTTTTTCTAATTGGGAGGTTCCTTGCTGATTTCTTACAGACCTAGGTGATGATCCCATTATTTCTTAATTTCTCTGATACTTTGAGCATCTCTGAACTGTTTATTTTCCTGGACTTTGATGCCAATTTTAAGTGCTTTTTTTGACTCGGCCTTCACTAATGAGCTCTTTAAGAAAACAAATGTATTACTCTGTTTAGTGACTGGCTGACTGAAAGGTGTGTGGACATCTGGGCTGGAGAAGGGAGCCATTATCTATTAAGGGACTGTTAAAAAATAAAACAAACACCACTTTGTTAATAAATGCCTTTTTCAAGTTGAAACAATGCCCTAAATCTAGTGATCCCTTAGGGGTAATAAGAACATAGCTCCAAATTTTCTTCAGTGGTAGAAGTTTTAAAAGCTGAACGTGTGTGAAATAGCAGCTGGTGCTGCGGGGCGTACTCGGGAACATCTGCGGTATCTGGTTTGCATCGCTGAGTGAGGGTGTGCTGCCTTTCCTTGATCTGTTGCCGTTACTTTTCCAGGCGAGTACACAGCAGCATCTTGCGTGACATGTCCATACTGGGTTACCTGGGCCAGCTGCAGTTCCCAGACATAGGGGTGGTGCTTCCGCTGCACAGTCTTGTGCCATATCAGGTAAATGAGCATTTTTGAAAGGCTCGGAGATGTTGAGAGCCCAGCTCGTAGTAACTGACACTTCCGCTTGTGCCGCAAATGTTTTTCGGAAGAGGGAAAACTGCTCTGTAACCTGCAAGAAGATAATGACTTTATTTGGTGTGTCTAGAAGCGAGGTCTTTGCTGAGGTGTCAGCGGGGCGCATGTTTTCTGCATGTTCGGTCATTAGTGTTGAAGCTGTTGCGTTTGCCACCAACACGATGTCTGGCTGTAGGTGTGGGTCGGGAGCTTTCAGGTTTTGTGTACTTAGCGTTACCTTAGCTCTGAACTTGAACTAGATCGACGTTGAGCCAAGGATACAGTTGTTCCTTCTTTTTTTACCCTCTCAGGTACCTTTCAGTGCTGTTGCGCTCAGGGTCATTCACACCGACGTTGCTCCCACCAACATCATGTATGCAGTGAACGCCAGCTGGGTCGGGCTCTGCAGGATACCGGATGAGATCAGATGCCAAACCGACGGGCCCGTCTTGCTGACGCAGACACCGGTCTGTGACTGCCTCGGCTTCGGTGAGCAAGCCCAGGGAACCTTCAGCTGCCTTCTCGTCCATCGTGCTTTGACGCATAGGTTGCAGAGTGACAGAATTGCCTGCTCTTCCAAAAACAGCTGAAGAAGTGGGATGAGATAAAAGGATAACCATGTGTTCTCTGTTACGAGCTGTGCTTCAGGTCCTTTGGTTTCCATTACCTTGTGGCAGTGGCTACAGGGCACGTCACTGGGCGGTGCCCTTTGTCGCTTGCTCCTCTCCCTTGTTCGTAGCTGGACAGCTTGCTTGCTCTCTGGGTTCATGTTCTCAAAAGATCCCACGTGGCTTATGCAAAATTCCTTCAGTTGTCTGTCCGTTTCCTTCTATGGCTTGATGTGATGTTACAGTTCTGACTTGGAGTTCGGTATGAGCTCCTCGAGTTTCTGTAGGAAAGCACCCATGACCAAGGCTGGGTGGTTTGGGAAGTTAGCAGTTGGTTTCTATGCCGAGATACTGGAAAAGCAGGATCCAGCAATGCAAGTTTTTCTCAGAATGCATCTTAAACCCTTCTCCTGGCTCTAGAAGAGCCATTTATTCCACCTTGGCTGCCCCTGGCTGTACAGTCCAAAATGATCAGGTGGGGTCAAGGCTCAACGTCGCGTGTGTGTTTTTCAGGAATTGTCCGAGGGGTTGAGATGGAGAAGAAGCTTTACCACATCCTGACGCCGGTGCCTCCGGAGAACCTGAGGCTGGTGAATTGTCTGCTCCTTGGCAACGTTGCCATCCCGAACTGCGTTCTCGTGGGCCAGGTGGGAGCTGTGTGGGCAGAGGGCGGAAGCTGGCTGAGCTTAGGCTGGCTGGCGGGTTTTCCATTTTCCTATTCCTGAGGCTTGTGCATGCCCAGAGATGTCCGGGCATCAGCAGACAGTGGTTGCTGTAGGAAATGGTCCTTGATGCATGGAAGCAGGGGAGAGGAGAACGTTCTCCTGTTTCAGCTAGCAGGGCGGGTTTTCTTTGGCGATAGCTTGCTCCTTCCCACCGGGCAGCGCTGTCCACCTGTAGAGGCAAATTGCTTCCCGTTCCGTTGAAGATAGCAGCTCTTAAAGTTGTTCCTGGTTTTGTTTTTCTTCTTTTCAGCAAGGAGTTGAGGGAGAGATCCCCTATGTCACATCCGATTATAACTACAGCATCCTGGGGTCTGGGAAGCTGAAAAAGAAGAAGCATTTCAAGAGGAGGGAGTACGCGTTCGAGTGCGATTACACCTAAAGCCTCGGGGCTTGGACCGCGGGATTTGTTTGTGTGGAGGCGGGCGAGAGCCGGGTGTGGTCACGGAAGCCCTGGGTGCTGCAGAGCCCTCAGCCCCTGGACAGGTGCCCGGTGTAGATACTGCAGCATGTCCTTTTTGATAACGTTTTATATTTTCAGTTTGTATTTTGGTGTTTTGTAATAAATATTGATTAAAAGCGGTTGGTTTGGTTTGAATTTCTTCTTCAGCCTGCACAGACTTGGCCGCGGCAAGCCGGGGGTGGTTACCAGCAAAAGCGCGCTCGGTCTTGAGTCGGCAGTGGTTCCCCGGCGCAGCCCGGCCTTGGCTTAGCGCCGGGTGTCAGAGCGATCCGCGCTGGTGCGGGAGCCGTAACCCCGGGCTGCTCCTGGCTCGGGGAAGAGCTGGTGCCGGTGGTTCCGTGCCTGGCGCTGCGGCCGACTGCGCCCGTCGGGAGGAAGTTGGAGAATCCTCTTTCTCCTGGCTTGACCGCAGAAGCAGCCGCTGGAGGGAGTCAGCCGCTCGCCGCCGCGCTGCTGGGGACGCTTCCTCCCGCCCGGCGGCTGGCTCCGGCCACTGCCTTGTTGCTATGGTTTAAGTTCAAGGCCTCGAGCGCCGGGCTGGGAAGAGCTGTGGGTCTGGCTCACGCGTGTCGCCCAGCTCTGCCCAAATAGGTTGTGGGGCGGAGGCTAAAATGGGATGAAGGTGGGGAGGAACTTGCTACCCCTGTGCTGGCGGAGCGCCGGGCTCGTGGTCTTGCTGTGCCCTGCGGGGAAGGGCTGGAGGAACTTTCTTCCTTTTTTTTTTTTTTTTTTTTTTTTTTTTTGCCAGCTCTTTGCTGGGGCAGTGATTTGCTCCTGAGTGAAGATGGGGCTGGTGGGAGCTGCAGAGGTGAGCGAGCGCCGCGGGCTGAGGTGAGGACCTTTTCGGGAAAACCACTTCTGGAGAGGTGATGCTGGCGCATCAGGCGCGTCGCGGATCCCTGACTGCAGAAGTAACCCGGCTTCCGACGGCAGTTCCTGCTAACCTGGCCTTGCTCTCCCTGCGCCCCAAAAGCGGGGGGGCAGGCTGGCCCCGGGGTCTGCGGCCCCCCGAGATGGGCGCCTGTTCGGATCCCCTGTGGCCGGGTCCCTCCCTCAGAGGAGGGGGGATGCAGCACGTCGCTTGGTGCTGGATCTTTTTGGCTGGCAGCCGCTGTGGGTGTGAGTAATCGGGGAAAAATGCTTTTATCTGGTTTGCAAGGAGATGTCCTAGCGCTCCAGAAATGCGTACCTGTAGAGGAACAAATGAAACGGGGTGACTGGCGGGGGGGGGACGGAGCTGGAGAGGAGCTGTGAGGGGCTGTGCAGCATTGCTGCCTTTGAAAGAGTTAAAGCTTTAACTTAATCCAGGCCTAATTATCCCCATCTGGCTGGGTCTGGCAGCGAAGGAAGGACTTGGCCAGCAACCTGGCTGGAACAGTGGCTAAAATAAATACAGGGGCCACTGGCAGCCGGGGGGGAAAATCCCAAGCGTGGTGAGGTGGGGATTCAAGTCACGGGGGAGCGGGCAGAAAAGGCGCCGGGAAAGGTGAGACGGGCGAGCGATGCAGGTGAAACACCCAGCGCCGCAACCCCCCAGGGCTGAGCATCCCCCTCGGTGCTGTGGCCCGCGCCCCAGCATCCCCGAGGCTGCTGGCTGGGCAGGGGTCCCCCCTCGGAGCTGGGGGACGAGGGAGCGACCCCCACGTGCCCGCGCTGAGCCTCAAGTGTCCGGTTTCGGACCTTTCCAGGCGGACACCAAACCGCCAGCGCCCGCCGGGGCCCGGAGGTGGGTGGCGCAGCCTGGGCAGGGGGGACCACGTCAGCTCCCGGTGCTCACCGTGGGTCTGCCCCGAGGGGGCGAGTGGCGCGGGGGTGGCTGGGGGCTTTGGAGCATGAACCGTGGGTAGCACCCTGCGGGCGAGGTGGGGCGCTCGGTACGGTGATCGATAGGAAATCGGTTACTTAAAGTACAGAGGAGGTGCTAAATCCAGCAAGGTGGCTGGGGTTTAATTCATTCGCGTCTATTGACTTCGCAGCAACTTTTTTTTTTTTTTTTAAATTTCTGGTGACCTTTTCTGGCAAAGGGTGCCTCGAAGCGGCAAAACCACGGGGCGCATGTGGCCCCTTTGGGAGAAGACGCTGTCGATGCCGATGAGTTTGGGGGCTGGGATGGTCTCAGCCCGGTGAGCGGGGTGGTTTGGTTTTCCCCGGGGCTTAGGGAGGGGTTTGCGTGGGGCAGGACAAAGGTGCCGTCCTTTGCTGCCTTTGTGGGTTTTAAGCTCAATCTGGTGCTTTCCCCGTTTGCTTGGATTTAGCGGGGGGGGGGGGGGGGCCCCCTTAAAGACTCCCGGCTTTCCCTGTGCGGGCTGGGGGCCCCTGGCATGCCCCACGGGTGTGGGGGTGCAGCCAGGCCTCGGGGTGGTGCATTCCTGCCCCCCCCCAAAAGCCACCCGACGGCGGAGCCACCAAACAGCCCCCCTCTTCATGACGATTATTTTAATCACAAGCGTGTCTTGTCTCCGCGGCCGAATGTCTTTCATAGACGGCGGAAAGTGAAATTTGTGCAATGTCTGTAGGAGGCTGAAGAAAGGCCCTTTGTGCGCCCCCCGCGCGGGCGCTGGGCAGCCTCCAGCAGCACCCTCCGCCGCCCCGCGGCTCCCGGCCGCCGGCCTCAATGCGCTGCTTGTCCAGAGACCGGGACCCGCTCTTAAAGCCGGAGCCGGGCTCCCCCGGCTAGTCCCACTGGTGGCCCTGGCGGGGCGGGCACGGCTCCGGGGGGCCCCCCGGCCGCGACCCCAGGATGTTTCTGTACTGGAGGAAGCGGGGTGCCTACGAGCTGGAGGCTTTGCCCGCCGGGCTGGCCGGGCTGGAGTACGGGGTGGCGGAGCGCTTCTCCTGGAGCTCCAGCCTGGACATCAGCGAGGAGCTCGGGGGTAGGTGGCTGGGGGGCTGCGGGGGCCCGGCGCGCTGCGGGCAGTTGCACTTGGCCAAAAACCTCCGGCCCCAGCAACGAGGGTGAGGGGCCGGGAGGAGCTCTGGCCACAGCAGGGATGCTGCAGAGGTGCTCTGGGGAGCGCAGCGCGGGTGCTGCGGTGGGGACGCTGCAGGTGCAGCCAGGGAGCACCGAGCAAACCGCCCCGTGCTGCCGGCGCCGCTCCCTCCCGGCTCAGATGGACGTCTGAAACGGTGAGCTGCCGCGGTGTGCTCTGCTGCGAGCGTGGTCCGGTTTCAAACTCCTTCGCTGTCACGGGGAGAGCCGGGTGTGATAACACAGCCGGCAGCAGCCGGAGGAGGAGGTGACCAGGAGAGGAGCTGGTGGGGACAGGATCCCCTCTCTGGCCCCCAAGGTGTTTAGCGGGGACCTGGACACCCTCCTGCCCCCACCAAAACCCGGGGCTCCCTCTGTGTGCTCCCTGCCACCCAGCGCGCCCGAGGCCCTGGTGCGCGCGTGACCTGCTGCCAGGGTCAGCGTTTGGGAAGAGCCGCGCTGGCCGCGCTGGCAGCCGCGGTGCAGGACAAGTCCCCAGCTCTGCCGGCCATTCCCACCGGCCTCGAGTTTTCGGTGAGTTGGGAAAACTTTCCCTTGGGTGCGTGAAAGAATTTCTTATTTGTTTCTGTTATTATTCCCGATAGGTCAAGTGAAACGGTGGCGGCGGGGGGCGGGGGGCCGGCCCAGCCCGGCGGGCGCTGCGGGGCAGCCACGGGGACAGAGCCCTCATTGTGCTCCCGCCGCGGGGGCAGCCGGCAGCCCCGGCTCCCAGCCCTCTCCCGGGGGGCAGCGAGCCGAGCCCTGCCCGGCTGCTCTGCGCCATCGCCCAGCAGCGCCCACCGTGCTGCGGCAGCCCCTGCCGGCTCCGAGGGATCGCCTCCTCCTGCTGGGAGCTGGTGCAGCCAGCGCCGGTCCGGATTGACTCCCCCTTTCCAGGCAGAAGCAGCAGCTTTTTCGGTGCTGCCCCCAAAGGCGGTTTTTCCCGCAGACTGAGTCTAACCCTGGCCTTGGCTGCGGTCCCGCTCGGGCCAGCGCGGATGCTGTTTTTGTTGGCAGGAGGGATGCGGGAGAGGGGAGTGGTGCGGCGGGGGAAGCCACCGTGCCGGCTGCCCTGTTGCTAGGGCCGGTGTGGCCGTGCCGCCCGGTGCAGCCGTGCCGCCGGGCATCTCCGCATCCCCCGTGCCAGCTCTGTGCCTGGCGAGGCAGCTTCCCATCCCTGACCCGCAGTGGAGCTGCCCTGCAGGACAGCATTCGTGCTGCTCTTTTGCCACGAGCCATCCGGAGACTGTTATTTTTAAACGATTAGACGAGACACATAATAAAAGCCTTCAAAATAGGATTTGTCCCCAAGGCCGATTTAACTGTCAAAGCTTAACGCAGCTCCTAAGCCCCTTTGGGGGCTGGCAAGTGGCAGATTTAGTGTTCCTGCTGCAGCCCCGGTCCGTGCCGGCCCCGCGGGAGCTGGGGCAGGTCTGTGTGCTGATCCTGCGACTTGGGGTGCTGGGCAGGAGGTGCCAGATCCTGGTGCTGTGGGATGCACGGTGCCTTCCCCCAGCGGGGGTGCAGCGCTGGCTCCTGGGCACGGGGTTTCACCCCCCTGGATAGGTCACGGGGCAGGCAGGGGCAGGCAGGCTCAGCCTTGGCTCAGCCCCAGTGCTTTGCCAAGCTCCCAAACCCAGGGTTTGCGGTGCAGGAGCCTCGGCGCGGTCCCCCTGTGCGGGCAGGGCTGGGCACAGGGCTGGAGGGGGCTCACCACGGCCCCCCGGCGCTGATCCCCCCTCTCTCCTGCAGCCGAGCCGTGCCCACCAGAGGAGACCGTGCTGCGTTGCCAGAACCCCGACTGCACCGGCGAGAGGAGGGCGACCAAGGTGGGTCCCGTCGGGCGGTGGGCAGCAACCGGCAGCTGCCTTCTGCTGGCACTGGGAGTCCGTCCTGCGGGTGAGAAGGGGCAGCCGGCGGCTCTGCCCAACCTGCTGCTCCCCAAAGCCTCCCCGGCATGGCTGGCAGCCCCTTGCCAGCCGTGACCCCCCAGCCTGGGGTGGGCACGCAGCCCCTGGTGGCGGTGAAGTCTTGCCGGCGTTTAACAGCACGGGGGCGGCTTGCCCGTTTCCCCTAGCTGGTGCGATTCGGACTAACCCACCCCAGCCTGCCTGTGCCCCCGCTTGCTAACACGATGCCTGGGCAGATTTCGGGTCCCTCTCTCCCACCAGCTGGCCGGGTATGTGCCGGGCTGCACCTCCACACTGGCTCCCAGGGCATCCCCGGGGTGCCACGCCGGACCGCGGGCGGCGTCTTTCTGGCGCAGCGGGCGGGACGGTGGCCCGGCCATGCCCACGGTGCGCTGCTGCGCGTTGTTTGCACAGCTGGGGTGGCAGGGCCGGTGCCGGCACGCGTGGTGCGGGGCTGTGGCTGCCCCGGGGCGCAGCCAGGAGTGGCAGGAGGGACCTGCCGGGGCCACCCCACTGCTGTCACCAGAGACCCCCAGCGGCACCTGGCAGGTAGCGTGGGGTGGGGGGTCCTGGCCGGGCTGGGGGGTCATCCTGCCATTGCATGGAGCTGCATCGCGTCCCCCCTCGCTTCGCGGGGCAGCTGCTGAGGGCAAAGCTGCCACGTGCTGGGAGCACGGTGGGACAGGAGCTGACCCCTGGGGTGAAGCAGCGGGGTTTGGGCATCCTGCCCGGCCCCTCCTGCGCGGCCGAGCCCGCGGCTGAGCCCCTGGCATGGGGTGGACAGGGAGCCCCGAATCTGCCGGGGCGGCTGCTGAGGGTCCCAGGGGGGGTCCCACCGAGCGAGCACTGGCTGTGTTCACTGCCCAGAGCCTGTGGCCACGCTCGCATCCCGCAGGTGCCACGACAGCCACGACAGCGTTGGGCTGGGGCATGCGGTGGGAGAGGAGGAGGGCTGGGGTCAGAGCGGGGGGCGTCCTGGGCTGGGGTAGGGCCGGTGCCTCCAGGGCTGCGGCTGCCTCGTGGCGGGACACAGCGAGTGCTGCGGCACCGGGCGTCGCGCAGGGGCTGGCGGCCCCTCGGGGAGTGCGCGGGTGGCGGGAGCGCGTCAGCTCTGACCTCAGCAGCGCCGGGAGGAAGGGGGGCAGGAAGCGGGGGTGGCTGGAGCTGCACGGGCGCTTCCTCCCCGCAGCAGCACAACGCACTGCAGGCAAGCCCGGGCAGGGCCCCCCCTCCTCCCCGGCAGCCCCTCACACCCTTCCGCGGGCCGGGCGGTGATGGGGGTCCCGCACGGGGACAGGGAGGTGCTGGTGGTGCAGTGGGGTCGCTGGCAGTGGCCGGCAGCACCGCAGCCCCCGGGAGCGGGGCCAGCCAGAGCCCTCGGTGAGGCTGGGGGTCACGGGCTGTGCACCACGCTGGGGGCCTGGCTGGGGGGTTTAAAAATAACCTGCTGTGAATGCCCGGTGGGGCTGGGGCCGCAGCCGCGGCCGGCGCACAATCGGAGGAAACACGCCGGCTTCGAGCATTGTTTCGCTGCAGACGCTCGCTTCCTCCTCCTCCTCAGCAGCGCGAAGGGGCGAGGTGTGGGTGGCACGGGCACAGCGGGTGTCCCCCCGCTCCCCCTCCCCATGCCCAGGCATGTGCAGCCTTCCCAGGGTCCCTGCTCAGCGCAGCGGAGCGGGGAGGGGGCTCTGCGGTGCGGGGCGGCCGCATCCTGCTCACACTGCTTTCCCTGCACCGGCCCCAGCCCCAACGTTGCCCACGAGCAGCAGCCTGCCCGCAGCGGCTGGGCATGGGAAGGGGGATCCCCCGCTGCTCGCGGTGCTGCCCATCCCTCCCACCGGCACGCCGTGGCCGGCGGCCCCCGGGCGGCCGGTGCCCAGCTGGCGTGTGTGCCCGCAGGTATGCCACCACGCGGAGTGTCGGCAGCTGAACCGCAGCGGCCCCCTCAGCCTGTGTGAGCTCTGCGACGGCCACCTCCATGGTGCCATGCACTTCGACGGCCACATTCGCTTTGAGCTGCCCCCCCAAGGTGAGCGGGGCTGGATGTGGCCAGCACCACTGCTCCCGGCGGCTCCGCAGCCCTGGGCTGTGCCGGGGGCCGGCGCGGGGCAGCGGTGCGAGTGGGATCGCGCTTGGGGCAGGTGTAGCGCGGGGACGGGAGTGGGGTGCGGCCGGAGCCGGTATGGGGCTGGGGGTCCCGGCACAGCCCAGCTCGACGCCCGCTTGCAGGCTCTGTCCTGGCCCGCAACATGTCGACGCGCTCGTGCCCCCCACGCACCAGCCCTGTCTCTGATGTGGAGGAGGAGGAGGAAGGCCCGGCGGATAGCAGAGGGTGAGCCCCCCGCCCTGCGTGCCCCCTGCACGTCCCCAGCAGCCCACAGCGTCCCCATCACCCTGCCCGCCCTGTGCCCGCAGGGAGCGGAGGAGCTCGGCGCTGAGGCTGCCCAAGAAGAAGGCTTGGCGCAGGCACACAGACGTAAGGCACCGGCCCCGCTCCCCGGGGTGCTCTGCGGGGCTGCGGCGTGGCCCCGGCGGGTGGGAGGGACCCCTGGGCGAGCGGCTGCCACCTCCCCCCCAGGACCCCAGCAAGGAGTGCTTCACGCTGAAGTTCGACCTCAGCATCGACATCGAGGCGGAGATCGTGCCGGCCGTGAAGAAGAAGTCCCTGGGGTGAGTCTGCCGGGGACGGGCACGGGGACGGGCGCGGGGACGGGCACGGGGACGGACGTGGGGCTCGTGTCCCCACAGGGAGGTGCTGCTGCCAGTCTTCGAGAGGAAGGCGATCGAGCCGGGCAAGGTGGACATCTACCTGGACCAGTCCCACACGCCGCTCTCCCTCCAGTTCGAGGCGTACCGCTTCGGGGGGCACTACCTGCGGGTGAAAGGTGCGGCGGGGGCCCGGCGGGGGGCTGGGCTGCCCCGGGGCTCCCAGGGGGCGCTGACCACCCAGTGCTCCCACAGCCAAGCCCGGGGATGAGCTGAAGGTGGAGCAGGCAGCGTGGGACGCCAGGTCGGCCGGTCTGCACCCCATCAGCACTGCTGAGCCCCTCAGGCCGGCGCCGGAGCCCGTGCCGGGACGCCGTGAGGGCACGGACAGCCTGGTGAGTGCTGCTGCCAGCCGCGGGGGGAAGAACTGGGGAGGGGGCGGTGGGGTGCGGGAGCCGCCTGTAGCCATCCTTGCTGGGAAGACGGGGACGTGGGGCAGTGGCACAGCGTCACCTGGGTGGCCTTGTGTGGTGTGGGCTGGAGACCTGCCCCCCCCCCAAGCCCCCAGAGCCATTTTGGCTCCTGGCTGTGCCGTGCTGGCGGAGCATGGGCAGCACCCTGTGCCAGGCATGGCAGCCCGGCCAGTGGCACTGGCCCCGTGCCACGTGCAGGCTGGCATCAGAGCAACCAGCAGCCCTGGGGGCCCCGGTGGCAGCAGCCGCCTGGTGTCGTCCCGGCGCTGGGGCTTGCCCTGGCCGCCGGCCCTTCCTCTTGCCGCGGTGCCTAGCAGCTGCCGAGCCCAGCTCGATCCTGCCCCGTGGACCCTGGCACCAGATAAGGCGTGGGGCCAGGCTGGCTGCCACTCCCCATGAGAGCAGGCTGCCACGCTCGCGGGGAGCGGCGCCGGGGGTGCCGGCGGGGGTGATGCGGCGCTCGGCCCCACGTCAGCAGCCCTTGAAGGTGGCAAGCTGGCTGCGTGGCCGGGGCTGGTGGCCGCCCGTGTCCAGCACTACAACGCCTGGCTGCGGGACCGGCATGGCCCTGGCAGGGCAGGGGGGCCAGTGGGCACCCAACCGCCCCGACAGGGGCCTTGGCCCCGACTGCCTTCCTGGGGGCAGGCGGGAGCCGAGCTGTGCCCGGGCAAGGGGGCTGGCAGCGGCCAGGGCGCCTGGGGAGGCAGCGGCGCAGTGAGTAATGGGGACAGTGCAGCCGGTGGCTCTCCCCGCCGGGGCCTGGGGACATGGCAGGGCATCGGGCCATGCCAGCGGCAGCGGTGGCAGCGTGCCACATCCCCTGGCTCGGTGGCAGGTGGGGAGCCCTGGCCCTGCTTGCCCTTTGTGCCAGGGTGAGGAGACAGCAGTGGCCACATCCCAGCACGGCTCAGGGATACGTGGGGAAGCAGCCGGTGCAGCGGTGCCCGGGCCAGCAGGACCACTTGGCCATGAGTCAAGTCTTGCGGCCAGCCGGGGGCGGGGGGGAAGGGGGGCTTTGATCTCTGCTGGTGAATTGTTCGGCTCTGGTTAGCTTATCTGGTGAGGAGGGAAATTAGGTTTTCCGTGCTGGCCCCACCTCCTTTTGTTTCGGAGGAGCCCGGCCACTGCCTGCCCTGCTCCGGCTCCACCGTCCGAGCTGGGAGCACGGCTGGGCGGGAGGCTCGGCCGGGGTGCTGCGCCCCACGGGATGTCCTGAGCCCCCCACGCTGCCGGGGCCTCTTGCCCGCAAGCGCCGGGGCTCGGCCAGGCAGCGTACGGGGCCCCGAGCCCCAGGGATGCAGGTAGGCAGGTCAGTGCGGGCAGGGGAGCGTGGCCGGGGGGGCCCCGCTGCCCAGGGCTGCCATCAGGGTGTCTGTCTGTCCCACGGGTGCTCGAGGCCAGCCCTGCTGTAGCCTTGTGCTGTGCTGTGCCCCCGTCCCCATCCCACTGGCCCAGGAGTGCGGTGCCGGGTGCTGACCTGGGGGGCACTGGCTGTCTCTGCCGCAGGCTCCGGGCCGGCGGAGGAAGAACATGACAGAGTTCCTGGGGGACGCCAGCATCCCCAGCCCCGAGCCGGCCCCCCACGGCGGCGGCTCCCTGCCTGCCAATGGCACCGACACCTGGAAGAACCGTGCTGCCAGCCGCTTCAGTGGCTTCTTTGGCTCCGGCACCGGCGCTGGCTCCTTTGGGCGGGTAGGAGGGATGTGGGCACGGGGAGGGGGCACGGGAGCTGCCTGTGGCGACGCTGGTACGCGAGTCCCCCCGGTGCTTGAGACCCCCCCCAGCTCCATGGGCAGTGCAAGGGGGTCCGTGGCACGTCCCCACCAGCCCCCTGCCCAGCCGCTCTGCTCCCCGCTTTTGGGCAGGAGACTGAGAAGCTGGAGCAGCTGGCGAGCAGGCTGCACGCCTACGGCGCCTTCGGGCTGCCCAAGCTGCCGCCCCAGCTCTGCTTTGACCGCGACTCCTGGGAGGAGGACGGGGACGAGGCCGGGCTGGCGTTGGAGGACAGCTGGCAGCAGATCATCCGGGGCACGGAGGTAGGGCCGGGGGGGCTGGCGGGGCGCGGAGGTAGGGCCAGGGGGGCTGGCGGGGCGCGGAGGTAGGGCCAGGGGGGCTGGCAGGGCGCGGTGGCTCTGCCCAGCCACCAGCGCGGTGCTGACGCTCAGCCCGGCAGGCCCTGTCGCGCCGGCAGTGCCACCAGCAGGAAGCCATCTGGGAGCTGCTGCACACCGAGGCCACCTACATCCGCAAGCTCAAAGTCATCACCGACGTGAGTGCTGGCGGCAGCCGCGCCGTGCTGTGCCGGGGGGCCGGGGGCCGCAGCGGCACCCCACCGGCTCCCCGCTCTGTCCCCGCAGCTCTTCCTCTGCTGCCTGCTGAACCTGCAGGAGTCGGGGCTGCTCTGCGAGGTGAGCGGTGGGGGGGGGTTGGGGGGCGTGGGGACCCCGGGTCGGAGATGGGACCCCCGGTCTGGCCACGCCGGCAGAGTGAAGGGGCCGTCCTGGTGCAGCTGCCTGCCTCACCCCCACAGGTGGATGCCGAGCGGCTCTTTGGCAACATTGGGGAGATTATCCGGCTGCACCGTGAGCTGTGGCGCGGTGTCATGGCCCCGGTGCTGGCCAAGGCGCGCCGCACTGGGGCCCTGCTCGACCCCATCGACTTCCTCGACGGCTTCAAGATGGTGAGTGGGAGCTGTGCTGTGCCACGGCGGGGGGCTGTGCTGTGCCGCGCCCTGCAGTGACCCCCCCGTTCCTCCCAGTTTGGCTCCCTCTTCAAACCCTACGTGCGGTACTGCATGGAGGAGGAGGGCTGCATGGAGTACATGCGGGCGCTGCTGCGGGACAGCGAGCTCTTCCGTGCCTACGTGACGGTAAGGGGAGCGGGGGGGGGCCGGGGCCAGAGCTGGGGCCGGTGTCAGGGCTGACGCCTGGGTGCTGCAGTGGGCCGAGAAGCACGAGCAGTGCAGCCGCCTGAAGCTGAGCGACATGCTGGTGAAGCCCCACCAGCGCCTCACCAAGTACCCGCTGCTCCTTAAGTCTGTGCTGAAAAAGACTGACGACCCGCGCGCCCGCGACGCCATCACCACCATGGTAAGTGGCCGGGGACACGGGGTGGTGGGGCACAGCGTGGGGTGCCCCCCCCCAGCCCCTCCCTCACACCCACTGCCCCGGCGGCCGCAGATTGGCTCCGTGGAGCACTTCATCAACCACGTCAACTCGCGGATGCGCCAGCGGCAGGAGCGGCAGCGCCTGGCTGCCATCCTTGACCGCATCGACACCTATGAGGTGGTGGAGGGCAGCACAGACGAGGTGGACAAGGTAGGCTGGGCACAGCGGAGCAGCCATGCCATGCCACTCCGTGTCCTGCCGTGCCATGCCGTGCCGTGCCACCTAATGCCATGTCATAACCACCCTATGCCATTCCGTGCTATGCCACCCTATGTCATTTCATGCCAAGCCAAGCCAACCCGTGCCATGTCATGCCACCTAATGCCACGCCCTGCCACACTACCCCATGCCACCCCATGCCATGCCTGGCACTGATGCGGGGGGCTCCCGGCAGCTGCTGAAGGAGTTCCTGCGGCTGGACCTGACGGCTCCCATCCCCGGCACCTCCCCGGAGGACACCCGGCAGCTCCTCCTCGAGGGCAGCCTGCGGATGCGGGAAGGTAAAGACAGCAAGGTGAGGACTGCGGGGGACGGGGAGGCTCGGCCCCGGCCCCTGCCCGCCCGCCCCCGCCCACCGTGCTGGCCGGTGCCCATGGCCCCGCTCTCGCCCCCAGATGGACGTCTACTGCTTCCTCTTCACCGACCTCTTCCTCATCACCAAGCCCCTGAAGAAGGCTGAGCGCACCAAGGTGGTCCGGCAGCCCTTGCTGGTGGACAAGGTTGTCTGTCGAGAGCTCAGGGACCCAGGTGAGCAGCGCTGGGGGCGCCGGGGGCGGCAGGGGGGGTCCCCGGACGCTGCTGACGGCCCCCACCCACAGGCTCCTTCCTCCTCATCTACCTGAACGAGCTGGGGAGCGCCGTGGCCGCCTACACCTTCCAGGCCAGTGGGCAGTCGCTGTGCCGCAGCTGGGTCGAGGCGGTGCGCAACGCCCAGGTGAGGGGCGCGGGGGGCGACGGGGGTCCTGCGGGCACCCAGCGCCTCTCTGATGCCTCCCCCTTCCCAGAACCTGCTGCAGCAGCTGCGGCAGCGCCGGCGCCCGGAGGAGGAGCGGGAGGAGGAGGAGGAGGAGGACGGCGAGAGCGGCGCCTCGGCCGCCAGCTCGCCCACCATCCTGCGCCGCAGCAGCACCAGCCCGGACTCGCAGCGGTGGTAGGGAGCGGGAGGGGGGGCCCCTTCGGCGCGCCCCCGGCCCGGCGCAGCCCCCTCCTCACCCTCCTGCCCCCGCAGCCCCTCCGACGGCTCCACCGAGACCCTCGCCGTGGTGGCGGCGGACGGCAGCGACGAGCTCTCCTCCCCGGACTGGGACGCGGGGCCCTTCGGCCCGACCTCGGACAGCTCCTCCGCCGGCACCGGCGCCTCCTCGGCCGGGACCCCCGCCCCGGAGCCGCCCGCGGGCGCCCTGCCCGTGCCCTCGCCCGGCGGCTGCCGCTCGGCCTCCATCGACAGCGCCTACGGCACGCTCTCGCCCGCCTCGCTGCGGGACTTCGGCCCCCCGGCGGCGGCGGCGGGGCCGGCCGAGGAGCGGCGGGAGCCCCCCCCGGCCCCGCGGCCCCCCTCGCCCCGGCTGCGCCGCCGGAGGCCGGTGCAGCTCCTGCCCGGCCCGGCGCGGGTGCTCAAGTCCAAGTCGGAGGCCAGCCTGCCGCAGCTCCTGCCCGCCGGGCCCCCGGCGCCCCTCAGCCAGAGCCGCAGCCTCTCCGACCTCTGCGCCCGCTCCCCCCGGACTGGCCGAGCCGCCGGCCCCCCCGCCGCGCCCGGCAGCAGCGGCAGCTCCGCCTCCGAGCTCTCGGAGCCGGAGGAGCCGGCGGAGAGCCCGGCGTCCCTCCCGGGGTCCCTCCCGGGGTCCCTCCCGGCGTCCCTCCCGGGGTCCCTCCCGGGGTCCCTCCCGGGGCAGCTCGGCCGCGCCCCGCCGCCCGCCGCCCGCCGGACGCTCTCGGCCCCGCCGCCGCCGCGGCCCCGCACGCTGACGCTGGCGCAGCTCCACCGGCTCCGCACCACGCTGCTGCTCAACTCCACGCTGACCGCCTCGTAAGCGGGACCCTGCCCACGCGCTCCCGGGGACGCGGCGGCCCCCCCGGCCGGGGCCCGGGCCCGGCGCCGAGCGCATCTCTCCCCGCTCTGTGCCTTGCAGGGAGGTCTGAGCGCTGCCGGGGCGGCGAGGACGGACGGGCGGCCACGCCGAGGAGCGGCTCCGCTTCCAACCGCAGCGTAACGGCGGGGCCGGGCAGAGCGGGCGCTGGGGGGCCGCACCGGCGGGGGACACGGGTGGGGACGCAGCCCGGTCCCGGCGGCGGGGACGTGCCCCGGGCGTGGCGGCGCGGGGCTGCCCGCTGCTCCCCGGGCGGGGGCGGGCGCGGTGCGCGGCTCCTGCTGGGCCCTGGGCCGCAGGGATGAGGGCGGCCGGGCCCCCGTGCTGGGCCGGGCAGGGGGCCCCGGGAATGCGGGGGCTGCCGGGAGCCGTGGGGCGGCTCCCGCGGGCGAGGACGGGAGGACGACGTTGGCGGGGGTGAGTGAGGAAGGTGCTGGGGGCGAGGCGGCGCGGTGCTGCGGGGGGGAGGCTGGGGCTGGCGGCAGGAGGGGACGGGGACGGGGACGGGACGGGACGGGCGGTGGCCCCGGGGCAGGGGTCGCGCCGAGGGGCGGGGTGAGGTGGGCGGCAGCGCCCGGGGCCGGAGCGTGGGAGCCGCGGGGGGACGTGGCGGCGGCCGGAGCGCCGGCTGCTGCTGCCGTGCCGGGCTGGGCTCCGCGTCCCGGCCGAGCAATAAACCCCGCCGGTGCACCCTCGCCTCGCCTCGCCTCTCCTTGGGCCGCGGCGGCACCCTGCGGCGGGGCGGGACCGGGGCGGGACGGGGGCGGGTGGGCGGCGCGGGGAGGGAGCCCCGCCGGGGCCGACGTCGCGGCGAAGCAGCGGGGGGCAGCTCCAGCCTTACGCCCCGGGACTCGGGGTGGGGGGGGACCCGGACGGCCCCCCGGGGCCCCCGGGGGGGGGGGGGGGGGGCGGGGGGGGGGGGGGGGGGGGGGGCGGCGCCGGTGCCTCCCGCGCCCGGCACTCCCGTCACGTGACCTCGCACCCCGGACTCATTTCCAAAAAAGCGTTTCCTCCTGCCGCGGCCGGGCGTAAAACCCTGCGTGGGGAGCCCGGCCCTCACTCGCCACGCGTGGCGCGCTGCTGGCGGCGATGGGGTGCCGGGGCGCCCTGCCCGGGCACTGAGCGGCGCCCACCCCCGCCCCGCTCCCCTCGCCGCCCCGGCATGACCCAGCCGCACCGGCCTCAAGGATGAAGCGCTGCTGCCCCGGGGCGGCTTGGGTGAGTGCGGCGGCCCCGACTGCGGGGTGCGGCCCCGGGGGGCCGGGAGCGGGGGCGGGGGGGGGTAAGCCCGGTGCCAAGCACGCCGAAAACGCTGCCCCGCCCCTCCGGCTCAACGCCCGGGACCGGGGTCTGCCCCGCCGGAGCGCCTGCGGCGTGGCACGGCCACGAAGACCGCGGGCACGGCCACGGCGCGGCCGTGGGGACCAGCCGCGCCAGCCTGCGGGCGCGGGTCGGGGCTGCCGGGGCCGCCCCGGCACACGGGCGTCGGGAGCCCAGGCCCCGCCGGGGCGGCGTTCCGGGCAGGGGCGGTGTCTGCGCGGCGCGGGAGGCGGCGGCTCTGCCCGTGGGGGCGGCCCCCCCGCCGCGGGACACCGGCTCCCTGCGCCGGGGAAGGGGCAGCCGGCGGCGGGCCGGGCCCCCGGGGGGTCGCGGCCGCGGGAAGACCGCGCCTCGGCGCTGCCCCAGACCTGGGGGGGGGGGGGGGACCCGGGCGGCCGCCCCGGTCTGCGCTCGGCGGAGCGGGGCGGCCCGTGCGCGGTTTCCCGGCGGCGGCGGGTTTGATAGAAAATGATTCAGCCGCCGTCATCAGGGCCGTCGCGGCTGGGAAATCCAGCCCCCGGCAAGGAATCCCCTGGCTCCCTGCCCACGCCCCGGCCCTCCGCGGCCCGCCGGCCGCCTGCCCTCCCCGCGGCGGGGGGTGCTGGCCTGGGCACCCCCTCGCCGCCCCCGCCGGGGCCGTCCGGGGCGCGGGGCTCCCCTGGGTGCAGCGCCCGGCGCCCCGGGGCGGAGCAGCGCTGACCCAGTTTGGGACGCACGTACGAGGCGCGATAGCATCGGGGAGAGCGTGAGCCGGGCTCGGCTTCCTCTCGGGGAGGAAACGGCCTCCTCTGCAAGGAAGATCAACCCCAGGGAAGTCAGCGCGGGCAGCGCTAACCCTCCCGCGCCCGGCGGCCGGAGCTGCCCCGGGCTGGCCGTCCCGTGCGCCGGAGCACCGGCCCGGCCGGCAGCCCATGCGCCCCGGGGACTCGCGGGGGGGGGCAGGCAGTCGAGCTCCCCGGCCCCCGCCCTTCCTGACCAGCCTGGCGGCACCGTTCACCGAGCACACAGGGAGCATCTGCCGGCGGCCCCTGGGCGGGGGGGCGGCACGGTGGCCCCCGCGGCGGCAGCAGGAAGCCGCTTGCCCGGGTACAGCGGGGAAAGCGCGGTGCAGGGGCTGCCGTGGGGCCTTCCCAGCCCCAGGGCTTCGCACCCACGCAGCTCTGGGGGCCGCGGCTCCAGCCAATCTGCCCAGCGTGGGCACTGGTGTGCCTGCGGCACCGAGCCGGGCTCAGCTCTGGCTCAGGCAGCCCGGCACATGCGGCCAGCAAGGCGGGGAGCGTGGTGTGAGGGCTGCTCCCTGAGGGCGCGTGGCTCCCGGGGTGCCCCAGCTGCCTGCATCCCTGCCCTCTGCCTGCCCGCAGGTGATCCTGGCAGCGCTGTGGCTGGCAGTGAGTGAACCGCAGCCCCCAGGGTGCCAGGACTGTGCCGTGCCAGGGGAGCAGCGGGTCCCTGTGCGGCCACCCGCCCGCCCACGGAGGCACGCCACCAGACCTCGCTGCCCCGACGGTATGAGCTCGATCGGCCGGGCTGGCCGGTGCTGCACCCCGTGTCCTGCAGGTGAGAGCTGCCCAGGTGGTGTGGCACGGCACGCTGTGGCACACTGGGCACATTGCTGCGGGTGGCCATGCTCCCTGTCACCCTGCTGTCCCTACAGGGACATTCATGAAAACACCCTGCTCGAATAGCAGCGATGACAGAACCTGCACTGCCTGTCCCGCCGGCACCTTCCGCGCCAAGCCCAACACCTTCCGCGAGTGCCAGGCTTGCTATGAGTGCGACCGCCAAGGTGAGCTGGTGGCATGCCACGCCGTGCCGTGCTGCACGGTGCTGTGCCGTGCCATGCAGCACCATGCTGCTCACCACCCATCTCCTGCAGCTTTCCAGAGCGTGCTCAGAAACTGCTCAGCCACCACAAATGTCGCCTGCGGCTGCGAGCCCGGCCACTTCCGCCACTGCGTTGACGACCACTGCAGTGACTTCTCCTGCCGGCAGTGCCAGCCCTGCACTGGGCAGCTCATCCAGCGGCCCTGTGAGTGCTGCCAGCCGGCCACGGCATGTCCCCCACGGGCTGCGCTGCCTCTGGCTGTGCCACCTTGCCTGACGCCTGCCTCTCCCCAGGCTCGGAGGTGCAGGACACGCTGTGTGGCAGCTGCAGGCCTGACTTCTATGCTGAGGGTGGCGAGTGCCGGCCGTGCCACATGTAAGCACTGACTCTCCCTGTGCCCTCTCCAGGGACACACGTGGGGCCCGTGGCGCAGTGCAGCATGGCGCCCACGGCTCCCCCTCTCCTTGCAGGAGCACCCTGGAGACGTGTGGCAAGGAGTGCCAGCGGGCATGCGGCAGCGGCGGCGGCCAAGGTACGGGGCTGGCGGGGCTGGGGGCGATGGTGTGGGGGATGCCGCACTGGCTGGCTGACAGGGATGCTCCCGCTCCTCCTTGCAGGCTCGGGGCTGGAGTACCTCCTGCTGGCACTCACCGGGCCCCTCTTCCTGGGCGCCCTCGCCATCTACCACAAGAGGAAGCGGCTCCGGCATGATGCCCCAGCAGGTGGCCCCTTCCCCACGGCACAGGTGGCCTCCCCCACAGCCAGGGCTGTGGCCGCACCGTGGTGCCAGGTCAGTGTCCAGCGGTGGGACAGCCGGTGCTGGACCCAGCCGTGCTCCCCCCAGGTGACGGCGCATGTCGCTGGCACGGTGAGGCGCAGCCTGGAGCACCGGGCCTTGCTGCAGGAGCAGCCCAGCGGCACGGCACAGCCGGGCAGCAAGGTGGGGCCCTCTGGCCCTCCAGAGCCCCGCAGCACCCTGCTGCAGGGCAGCCAGCTCTATGCTGTCATCGACGCGGTGCCAGTGCGGCGCTGGAAGGAGTTCATGCGGGTGCTGGAGCTGCGGGAGGCAGAGATCGAGTTGGTGGAGCTGGAGGTGGCCCACATCCGCGACCAGCAGTACGAGATGCTGAAGCGCTGGTGCCAGCAGACCAGCGCCACGCTCGACCGCGTCTTTGCCGCCCTGGAGCACATGGAGCTGGCCGGCTGCGCTGAGGCACTGCGCCAGAGCCTGCCAGAGGGCCCTTGACCCCCTGGCGCCGCCACACCAGCAGAGGGAGGGCCCGGCACCTCAACGGGTGCCTGGGCTGAGCCGTATCCCTAAGTATTGTTACTTACGCCGTGTAGACATTTTATGTCAGTTTTATGTCCCCTCCCCGCCCGCCTGCCCCTCATATTTATGTCCCCCTGCTCCCAGGGCCGGGGGGGACCCCGTGCCCCGGCACACCAGCTGCCCGGCCGCTCGCGGGACGAGCGGGTGCCAAGCCCGCCGCGAACCCATGGGATAGTTCTCGAGGCCGCCCGCTGCCAGGCGTGCCTGCCCCCGCCCCAATAAAGTGGCGTGTTCTTCGTCCGCTGGCCCCCGGCCCTTCTTTCCCCGGGCTGCGCCGGCCGGGCAGGGCTGGCGGTGCGGGCAGCGCGGGCGATGGGGGTGCCGGCGGTGATGATGGGGGTGCCCGGTGCGGGCGGGGAGTGGCGTGGGCAGCCCCAGGAAGGCGCGGGGCACGGCTGGCGGGGTTTATCGTTTTAATCGCGGGGAAGGCAGGCGGGGCGGGGCGGGCGTGAGCCGGGAGCTGGCCTCCAGCGGTGCCGGAGCG